>JAVDBV010051140.1:0-15227 GCA_032619315.1 Piper longum
ATATATATATATATATATATATATATATATATTCAAACAGGCTTGTCTAAGGAAGCCAGAAGAAGCATTTGCTCACAGAGTATCAGGATCATGTAGCCATTCTTTTGTTGACCTTGCCAGCTTTAATACTTTCAGGGTAAGAGTTCTTGCTAATCCAATATTTATTAGTCATTACTGTTCAAGGTAACTTCAACGTCTTTTTTATATTTTATATTAGCATGGGCAATAATTTTTGCATTTGGCATTTTTTCATGGCAGGTAGAAAAGGACCTAGGATCCTTTTCTACTTTCAGAGAACGACTTCATAACTTGCAGGTAATCATCCATTGTTGTATTATGTTTGGAGCTTTCACGATCAGTCAGCATGTTCTCCTATCAAGTCTCATTTGTGTGCTGTCATTTTTCAGCAAACGGAGCACAAGCGTGTTTGTTGTGGTAGGTCTGGGATACATGGGTGGGGTCTATTTGCTCGGAGGAACATTCAAGAAGGAGAAATGGTACTTCTCAATTTATCTTCATTGGGTTCGGTTGACAGATATTAATTGCTCTAGCGTTCAAGTAGATGATGCAAAACCTAAGCAAAATTATAGGAAAATTTTACACCAGATACCCTTCCTTGCACAATTCTCAAATCGGGAAATGAGACATCATTTGACATCACTGTAATAATTCACTTTTCTCATTATGTTGTCTCCAAAAAAATGGTGTTTCTTGGGAACAGAAACCTTCAGCTTTCTGAATACAACTGTTGTTAGACCAAGTTTTAGGGGACTTGGTTATATGGGAATATGTGGATATTGGTTTCTTGGTTTAAATACTTTGTATTCTTCTGATGTTGGATACAGTTACATTATCTGTTTATCCAGTATCATCACGATGGCCTATGTGAATGATGGTTTTATTGGATCTGTTTTACATGTGTGCTTTTATTGGCGGATAAGATGATGTAACATAAATCAACTGCAGGTTCTTGAATATCGGGGTGAACAAGTGAGACGCAGTGTTGCTGATTTGAGAGAAGCTCGGTACCGCTTGGAAGGGAAAGACTGCTATGTGAGAATCTTCTTTTCTCTTACTATGATATTTTAATCAGAGGCTATAACTATTTTACGTATATGAGATACCAAGACAGCTAAATGCCTGTTGGTGTTGTAAGCAATGTTATTTAACCCTTTGTTTGTTTTGCTTCCCTGTATGTTTTCAGTAGTTTATATCTAGTTGATTTTTTAGAAAGTTATATGGAAAAAATATTAATTTGGTTGTTCTAGTCTTGTCTCTATGAGCTATATCATTGCTGATGAGTATTTTCCATGGTTTTTACTCCACATGATAATTGTAATCTTCATCACAGAAGATTTTTTTTTTTTTAACATGTTCATCTCCTTTGTCTCTGCAGTTGTTCAAAATCAGTGAGGAAGTAGTAGTTGATGCCACTGATAAAGGGAATATTGCACGGTTGATAAATCACTCGGTAAGCAACAGAAAATGCTAAAGCCTAGATTATGATATGGGGTATTCGATATGTGGTTTATTAGTCTGTCTGTTTCCTAGCCATACTTGAGCCTTGACCAATGATTTGTTTTTTTGGTTAAACAGTGCAATCCTAATTGCTATGCAAGGATCATGAGTGTAGGTAGTGAAGAAAGTCGCATTGTACTCATTGCAAAGACAAATGTTGCTGCTGGTGACGAGCTAACGTAAGTGCACTGTCGTGTTTCTCTGGTAGTGGCATTTGTAGTGCAAGGATGGGATGATATGACAATCAGATCTTATTAAATTGTTGGAAAATCTAATTTTTGAAAAGATGAAAAATCAGAATATTATTTGAGAAGGTAGATGTCTTTGATCGACTAGCGTGGCATTGGACTTGTAGATTCTTAGCTCCATGGTCCCCAAGTAAAGCAATTATTTTGAAGTTTCTACGATTTTCAGTTGCCCTTATATTTGAGTTCTGATTATTCAAAATGGGCATTACTTATTTTCTGTTTACTCTAGTGGGAATGGGAAAAAATGTTGGATTTGTATCTTTTTCGATGCCATTGTTATTTTGCCATTTATGAGAGGCTGCTGTAATGATTTTTAGTTCATACCGTGAAAACAAATTTCATATGTTCTGGTTTGTGTTTGGCAGGTACGATTATTTATTTGATCCTGATGAATCGGATGAGTGTAGGGTCCCGTGTCTTTGTAAGGCTCCCAACTGCCGGAAGTTTATGAATTAGAGGCAGTGCTAATCAAGATTTCCATTGAATTATAACAGGAAAATCATTTCTCACAACAAGTAGGTCAGCAAAAAGAAAAGAATGTATTCTTTCTCTTTCATTGCTTCTTCCCATTTTTGTTGGAAATTTTCAATTTTAATAAAGCCTGGGTGATCAAGCTGGCAATGTAAATTATGTAAATATGGTGCGAATGAATTTTCGGCCATTCAATTTGTTTCAATCTATTTCTAATATAGCTCGATTCAATTTTTTTACAACTTATTGTATTCTTTAGTTTGTTACGTGATTGATCTTCCGTACTTGCCACAGCCTCAATGAGGCAATATGTAGAAGGAAAGGTGTATTGAAGGGAATACTAAAATGCAGTAGGAATTCATTTGGATGGAGCCCTAAATGAGGAAAACAAATGCAAAAGGGAATGTTCATAAACGAAAATTCTGGTGCGAATTGCCCTTTTCAGCATCCATCTTGTAGCCATCAAAAAGTTATCTGGTTTCCATGGGAAGCAAGTAAGCAACCCAGGTAAGGAAAAAAAGTTACCAACTGAACGGTTCATGGCTTTTGCGAGCTTGAAATTGCTCAATTTAATTGTTTGAACCGAATTATTGGTTCCATTTTTTGTAAATGATAAAAAAATATTTAGTCATTTTATTTCAATTTAATTTAAAATATTCATTAGTAAAACAATAAACAGTTCGACCACTTGCAGCCCTAAGTTAGAGCCCCACCGTTGTTCCCTCATTTTTTTTATATGTAAAAGAAATTTTTAAGGACCAAAACAATTGAAATATGGTCTGGTAATATTTCTCACTTAACCTGGCACCTTACCCTCCTCAACTAGGCCAAGAGGTTAATCATAATCAAACGTAAGGAAAGTTAATAGAGATTAAGATGACCTAAACACGACATATGATAGCAACACTTGGCACGAGTAGCTCAAATCAAATGCCATGATTTTATGTGCTCACATCATATGACGACGACCGCCAATAGATGTGAGTGATTTTCAGATAGACTCTAGAACTGCACTTAATCCTCATTTCCAAGTCCAATGCAATGCAAATGCGTGCAATGCAAATGCATGTAAGCAATGATTTAAAAAGAAAAGCCTAACATTGAACTAGTACTGCAGAAGGCATAGGGCTTGGGGATGGAAGCAAAACGCGGGCATGCCCAACAATGATAAAGCCTAACATTGAAAAAGATAAATAATTGTCTCAATGTGTATTTTCGGGAGAATGATGTATCCGACTTAAATTTACCGTACACTCAATCGACTCTGGCAACATAGCCACGCAAGCATCAGCACAACCAATACTTTCACCATCCTTCTCCAGAACAGAAGGATCATCTTGAGGATCAGAATTGCCCTGCCCATCAGGTAATTCGAGATCCTTTGCAGGATGCTCGGTGAATTCATCCGAAGTTTGAGGCAGCTTGTGCTGCTCAGAATCGGGAACTAATGAATTATCACCGTTAATTCCCATTTGTTCTTCATGTTCCATGGCATTAGAGAATTTATCAGCTGACAATCCCCACTGCCTTTCCTGTCCCTCAGCATTTGGTGAATTAGCAATGGGTAATCCCATCAACTCTTCCTGTTCCATGGCATTTGGGGAATTAACAGAAGGTGATCCGATCGGCTCTTCCAGTTCCATGGCATTTGGTGAATTCGCAGAAGGAGATCCCATCTGCTTTTCCTGTTCCATAGCATTTGGTGAATTAGCATAAGGAGATCCCATCCGCTTTTCCTGTTCCATGGCATTTGAAAAATTATCAGGGGGCATCAGAACATCCACATTCTCAGCTATGGATACCTTCTCCATGTCAACCTTGGGAACTGATGATAATTGGGTCTCCACTTTTTCTTCTTTCTGTTGTTTATAAAGCGCCATTGTTTTCTGCACAGTAAAAAGTGGTCACAGCTGAATTAGCCAAATTTCAATTCTCTGAACTGCAAATAGTTGAATATTTATCCAGAAAAAAAAAAAAAACACTTTGCGACTTGAAGCTTCAAATATGTAAATCCATGACAAACATGGTAAATGTTTATTAACACAAAATAACAAACATTTGATAAAATAAATATTGATTATAAAAAATAATATTCACAATTAAGCACTCAATCACTTATCATGCTCTTATAATCTTATCCACAAACAATAAGATCCATCTGCAAATTTGGTTACCACACTTACATGTTTAAAAAATTAACAGTTCGCAGTTATTTTCAAAATTTTCCCTGGTAACTTGAAAGGAAGACGCAGCAAATAAAACAAGAAAAAAATACCATACCTCAAATATAGATTCTGCAGTTGTAGGAAACAAAAGCTTCTGCACATTGTAATAACGATGTTTCCAGAGTTCTTTGTCATCCTGTCACAAACAGAAAAACTTACAAGAATGCCACTTTCTCAAATAATGAAATATATGTGAATTAGCACTTGAGAAATTCAAACCACAATTTCAACAAACAATAAATCTTACCTCCAATTTAACTTCCTTAGTAGTAGTACTTCTAAAGCCATGTGGAACTTCCGCTTTGACTAAACTCACGCACTGTTTGTACAATTCGGGACAAAGAAGATCCACCGAAATGTCAATCTTCGACAGGTAAAAGCCCAACACGCTGGCATTGTCATCAACTGACCTTCGACACGAAATGTCAGGCTTCTTATCCTCAAAATCATTGGAGAGAGAAGGTTCAGCTGGTTTCTTCTCGGTTGACACAGCAATGACCGGCTTCACATCAGTACTTTCAGTTGATGAGTGTTCCAGAAGATTTTCTTCATCACCAACCTGCCTGTTGGATTGCTCTATGCTCCAACCTTTATCCACATCAGCTTGGGAAGAGTAATCATATTCCTTTTTCGGAGCCAGCGTATCAGCATTCAAATTTCCATTTTGTGCCCTCCATGCATCTGAGTTCAACTCCCACCCTTTGTTGCCCAACAAGTGTCCTTTCTGCTCCCAGCTTTGTCTCCTGTAAATATGAGCCTCATCTCCAATCACCCCGTTGCTTCCATCCCACCCATGCAAGAGAGGAGGACATGCTTCATCTGGAGGATTTTGCCACCCAAATGGAAGTGTAGGATCATGCCAAGTAACACCACCATGATTTACATCGTGTGGTGGCCTTACACCAAAAAGAGGTCTTGGGAATGGTGGAAGGAAACCAGTTGGACCAGGACCATGTGGGTAAGGAACAAAACCATTTGGTATGGGTGAAGGCCAACTTGAAATGCCTTTCCATGAATTGCTTCCCGGTCCTCTAGCAGCCATATTGCCAGGCTCTCCGCTTCTTTTGTAACGATGGATCTGTTTACGTTCACCCATCTCTTTCATATAATCATCTTCCGAAGAGGCCATCACCAAAGAGCTGTCACCGCCACTTGGAAATGGAGGTGGAAGAGAACTATGTGAACCACCAGCACTGAAGCCCATTCTACCAAATGAAGAACTAGCAGGTGTAGACTCTCGATAAGGTCGGTCCTGAGAGCGATCATATATTCCCTTCTCCAATGAAATATCCTGAGCTCTGTCATTATAAGGTAAATGCCCTCTCCCACTCCTGGATCCACTGCCTTGCCCCACTTCTTCAGTATCAAAACTTCTCTTCAAAAAGGCTCGACTCAAGTATTTGCGATCACCACTGCTAGATGCAGGTGATTTCTCCAACAATGGAATGGGAGATGATCGTTCCATGGGTTTGGGAGATCTATTATATGGCAAGGAAGCAACATCTTCAGCGGGCACTTTACGCAACATTCTGACATCATCATTTTTAGATTTCTCCATGAACAAAGGCTCAAGAACTCGATCAGAAGCATCTCTTGGGCTACTTCTATGCTGTTGGGTTTCTTCAGACAATGACTTAATATAAGGAACTTCATCTCCTTTTGAACTATGCCTGCACAAGAAGCAAATCAGTGCACTGCTCAAACAAAATGTGATGCAAAAAAATTGGGGAATAAGTTACCATGCAATATTATCTGCACAAAAAAGGGTCTCAATGCATAGACATTTTGGTCTACTAAGAACTATATATCGAAAGATAAAAAGAAAATATTTTTCCATTAATCATCAACAGAAGAAAAAAAAAGTTAAAAAGTAATGTTTCAAATAGAAAAAATGGAAACACGTCTTTCAAAAGGAGGATGAATAGTTCACCCTTTTATCAAGTTATGAAAAAATCTCATGGAAAAAAGCAGGGCGAGCACATACCAAAAAATAATTAGATATATAAGTTGAATATGCATAAAAAGGGGCCAGAAGATGAAATCTAACAAAAACCAAAAGACTACTTTTTTGTCACCAATATTCCAAATTTCTAATCATAGTTTAGTGAACTCTACCGCAAAAATAACATGTATGCTAATAGATAGCCTACTGCTCATAAAAAGCAACCAAAAAAGCTAAATATTTAAACATCCTATGATAATCATTACCAAGGTTACAACAACATGCTGCAAATATGTGGATCATACCAAGGAAATAACCAAAGCGCATGGAAATCAGAAAAAGAAGAAACAAATATAGCCAATGAAAGAATTGGCCTGATGCTAGACAGCATCTACAAACGAAAAAAAAACTAGACACTAATGGTTAAACATACATAAAAAGGGCAAGAAGATGATGCAACAGACAACAAAAGGCTACTTTTTTGTCACCAATGTTCCCATCATATTTTAGTTAACTCTACTTAAAATAACATGTAAGCTGATCATTGGCCTATCACTCAAAAAATAAAAAAAATTAATTAAACACCCTATTTTAAAAATTATTATGGTTACAATAACGTGAGCAAATATTTGGATCAGACCATGAAAAGGACATAAAAACCAGATCACAAAAAAATCTACAATTATGAAAATCAGAAAGAAGAAGAAACACACCTATCGTGATCCTTTCCAACACGAGCGCTGTAGCTAGGAGATCTCTTCTGCCTGTCCTTATTCGGAGATAGTTCAATTAGGGCTTTGTGATGTGGCTCAGACCTTCTCCCATCACTGGCAACATCTAACTTATTTCCACTTGATGTCATCCTCTCGATAGCCATATGCTGTTCTTTGGTATCATGAGACTTGCTTTCACTATAATCTTCACCATCATCTGGAGACCTTTTCCGACGCTTGTGATCACTATATTGGATATCTCCATCATCAAAGTGATTATCTTCATAGTCAATAAGTTGAAGCTTGGCTTTTTTACGGTTGCGGTCAGAAAGCCTGCTTTCATCTCTTACTAGCTTGCCACCTGACCTTTCAATAGATTGTTCTCTCACAGACTGCTGATCTCGAAGATTCTCATATTTTAACCTGCCGTCCTTTTCGCACTCTTCGACTCTCCTTTCTTTGTAACTGTCACCCTTGTTCCCTTCATCCTTGTGTCTCTGATGTCTTAAGTGATCCTCCCTGTATGAGGAATGTCTGCGACCATCAGTATCTGTCACCTCATAATTTTTAGAATCTCTATGATCAGCTTTCCGACGACCGTGTTTCTCATGTTCTTTCTCCACGCGCACATTTTCTAGAGTTTGCCATTCTGCAAAAAGCAATGATGAATTACAAAGAAGAAAAGTATGCAAACAGATCACGCTGTAGCCAGATATAAAAAGTAAAAAGCCGCCATTGTATGGACATTATGATGCAAATAAAAAATGTCCACTCAAATAGCACAAACTTGTCAGCTTGATGTATATAGCTCCGAAAAATAGGAACAAGTGAGAAATAGCAAGTGAACTTTCTAGTTAAGAAAGGTTTATACTTCTTTTCCAACAAAATAAAGCCAAAATTTCTTGAACAAAACTAAATCTAGCACAATACTTGATAAATTTTTCAACAAAGCAGGTTCACGAGCATATATACAGAAATTCAATCCTCTCAAAATCATTTAAAACAAAAAAAAAACAAAATAAGGCAAGCAGCCTTGCAATTTTTACAAATCCAAAAGCCAAACAATAACCAGATAAAGTCAAATGTACGGAGCAACCAATGCGTAAAAAAATGTCAATCACTTCGGCCTACATAATACATCCTCAGCATATCAGTTTTAGGTGAGTGTGTGTATGTAAATACATTTAAACTTTAATTTTTCCCATGCAACAATAATTTACGAAATTCAGTCTCCTATTAAGGTCAACATCTGGATCCTTGAAAAACAGCTCCGTCCACTGGCATTACTGAGTAACTGACAATCAGTGAAAATTAACCTTACAAGTAAAAATGAAGGAAGTCTGCTTTTCATTAGATGCTTAAGCTAAGAAACTTTTTCTTTTTCAATAAAAAATGAATCCGGGAAAAACAGAAAACAGGCATTAGTTTAAGTCACAGGAGCAATAACATTTTAAAGCAAACTAATAAGGTCCAATCTTAAAATCACCAAATAAAGTTTCTTAATTCCAATAGAAAATTCCGAGAGAAAAACCCAACAATTCACCATGAATCTTCAAGAACTCCCTAAAACCTAAACCCACCGTGACATAAATATCTTCCTTGGCGAAAACAGACAATGATGCCTTAAAGTAGACAAACTTGAAATTCTAACCCCAAACAAGTTTGCATAACGCAGCAATTTTCATTCCTTCGCACGAAAAAAAGGCAAGTTATGCATAACGCAGAATAAGAAACTAGAGAATAACTGAATACTGATATTTAGCAAATGGCAATCTGACGGTAATCTAGTATCATAGTCAATCAGCTTACCACTATTTTCAACCTCACGTTTAGAATCCCGCGAATCTTCACTCATGTAAGAGTCTTTTCTCCGAATGTGTTCACTTTCACCGCCCAAAGCACCGTCAACCGATTTATCACTGCGCCTACCATCTTGAGCCTTCTTCTCCCTATCCCCTCCACGCTCTTTCTCTTTCCCATCTTTGTGATCGTAAGAATCCTTGCGGCTCGAATCCCTTTCGGCCTTCCGATCAAAATCCACCTTACTAACATCCTTTTTCCGCTCCCCGACATCCACAGGCGGTGTCAAAATCTCATCTTTTCTATCACCGGAACCTTCCTGTCTTCGGCTAGACCTGCCTTTGCTATCAACCGAGGCCTTCAACTTCTGCGTTTTCTCAGAATCAACCAAACCACCACCCCGCACCACCTCCCTGCCATCCCACCTATCCGATCCAACGGCCGGCTCGGAGCCCTCCTTCTTCCTCTTGGACGACCCATGCTCCCCGGCGTGGACGCCATTCCCCGGCCCCACCGGATCCTTCGCCTTCCGCTTCTCCCCGGAGTCCGGCTCCCTCGAAACCCTCCCCCCGGATCGCGCCGCCGGAACCTCCCTCGCCTTCACCTCCTTCGCCCCCTCCCCCTCTTCCGAATCCGAGTAATTCCGCCCATCCCTGGAGCTATGTTTGTGCTGCTTGTGTGATTTGTGCCGCGAACTCCTCGGCATCGCAGAATCCCGACCCCGCGGCGGCGACGGTGAGCTCGACGGTAAACCCTAATTCCGAAGAAAGCGATCAATTGCTAGAGATAGAGAGATCGAACCAAACCACCGGAGAGGAATTGGCCGACGCCGCGACGGCGAGAGGAGGCGAGGGTGAGATCCACTTCGACGGCGAGCCAGAAGGTGGAAGCGTCGGTGGCGGCGGCGGCGGCGGCGACGAAAGGTTTTGCCTTTTTAGGGGATGGGGATTTCAGATTGGGGGGAGCGAGAAAACGGTGGGGTGACGAATCGGTGCTTATTTACGATATTACCCTTTGTATGGGTCCCCCAGGGAGAAGTCAACTGGGCCAATGATGAGGCCCAACAGTGGTTCTTCGTTTGTGGTTGGCCCACATCGCTTGTGTGGATGATTGGGCTCAAATCCGATTGTGCCGTGTTAAGAGTGTAGCTAATGTCAAATTATGGGGATGTTGAGCCTAATTAAGAGTGTTTTTAGAGTTGAGTCAATGTAAGAAATGTAAACATTTTGTCAGACTTGGATTTGTAGATATATATGTTCGGAACTTTCGGATCAAGATTTTAATCAACTTTTTATTTAAAGTTTGCTTAGTTATCTTTAAATTACATAAAAATATAAAATTTAGAGATTAAAAATTTTCTTGTGGTTGGATATCTTAAAATTTAGTAAAAAATATTTACATTTAAATTAAAAAAATTAAAAAAAATCTTAAAAGACACTATCAAATTAAAAAAAATTATTTTTATCTTATTTTTTTACTATCCGAATATGTGGTTTTATTTTATTATATTTTTAATTTTTATAATTTTTTTATTTATATTTTTTGGGGCCAGCTAAACGATTTCCAAATAGTATATTATTTATATAAACGCATAAGATGACTGACACGTGGCTAGGCAGCACACCATAGTTAATAAAGTCTATCTCATATATATATATATATATATATATATATATATATATATTATTTATCAAATTTAGGTTATGAGTTTCAATTATTGAATTATCCAAGTTGGGGTTTTGTCTCTGTTCATTCTTTGCGTCACTAATTACAACCCATGTATATTCGCTGTTTTCTTCTCTTTCATCTTGATGGGCATCTCAATCCTTGCATCATTTTCTTAATAACGACGTAAGTTTCTCCCTCGTAAGAGTTACCTGAATTTAGCATCTTCATATGTTCTATTTGCTTGTGAGCATTGATCACACATGTCAGCTTAATTAATTATATGTATACATTAGTAAAGAGTAATTTATCTGCCGGTATGATTTCTAGGCCTGGGAAAAAAGAGTCCTCACGATTCTACAAACTGCTGAAGGGAATTATTAAGTATTTAAAATATATAATATTTACCTATATTTTTAATGTAATTTTATAAATTCAGAATATAAATATTGTTAATTACGTAATATTTTTTTGTTATATTTTAATTAATTAATATTTTATAAGATATGCTTAATTTTGGTATTTTAATGCCGAAAAAGATAAAATAAATTAAGCTTATGGTCATGGAACTTGGCCCCACCCAATAGCTACAAAGCTCAATGAAGAGGGAAGGGCATAACTGCATTTGAGTATGACGAGGTGGTAAAAATTTGATTGGACACCAAAATTAATTGGAATACATCAATTTGTGAACACTGTTTTTTTAAATTATTGTATCTCCTCTTCTATATAAAGGGGTAGTCATTTGTTGTTTAGACGATCAAATCTCATCTTATCTCATCTCTTACGAGCCTAATAATAGAAATAGTTTAGTTTTTATAATTCTTTTTCTTTTTACAATGAAAAATAATTTCTTCTTTATTGTGTTCTTTCTAATAATAGATATGCTCTGATACCAAAAAACTTGTTTAAATAATTTCAATAACCTGCAAGTATACACGGTCATAACAAGTAATATAATGATAGATCTAAGTATCGTCCCACAGAGAAATGAATTTTCTTAAATTAATTATAGTAAAAGAAATTAAGAACAAAACAAAAACAATCAACTTAACTAAATCTAAATAATAATTTTAAATTAACGAAAAATTTAAAATAATAAAAATCGTTCTAAAGTCGAATTTCCCTTAAGAGGAATTTATTCTTCATCACATTTTACTCTTATCTTGTATTTTATCGGACTGTCGATCTAGGATAATTATATTACATGGTGGCTCCCGTTCATTCATGCTTCTATTATTTTGCCTTAATTTCTACATCCCGGTGAAAATTGATTAATCAACAAAACAATGCATTAAGATTTTCCTTACAATAGCATATAGTGTTGTATATCTCCTGACCACAATGACTAACAAGTTGCAAAACTCATCGTATGATGAATTATCAACGACTAATCTAATTAAATCTCGTGATCTAAGAAATAGACGATTAATCTATTCTTAGTATTAAGAACATGATAACTCAAACAATCCGGTAAAATAAAGAGTAAGAGGCTGAAATGAATTCAATTGAACCATATTAAGTTTCATTCTTCTCTAGAATGAAATAAAGAATTACTTCATAATAAAAGAAAATAACACAATAAAGAAGAAATTATTTTTCATTGTAAAAAAAAAATTACAAAAACTAAGCTATTTCTATTACTAGACTCCTAAGAGATGAGATAAGATGAGATCCGATGGTCCAAATAAAAAATGACCACCCATTTATATAGAAGAAGAGATACAAGAATTCGAAAAAATAGTGTTCATAAATCGATGTATTTCAATTAATTTTGGTGTCCAATCAAGTTTGCATCACCTCGTCATACTTAAATGCAGCTATGTCCTTCTCTCTTCATTGAGCTTTATAGCCATTGAGTGGGGCCAAGTGCCATGACCATAAGTTTAATTTGTTTTATCTTTTTCTGTATTAAAATACCAAAATTAAGCATATCTCATAAAATATTAATTAACTAAAATATAACAAAAAATATTACCTAATTAACAATATTTATACCCAGGATTTACAAAATCACATTAAAAACATGGGTAAATATTATATATTTTAAATGCTTAACAAGAATTTCTGAGGAAAATAAAGACGAGTGATCATAATACGCTAGTAATACCGGAACAGAAGAAGTGTAGAAAACTCTATAAAAGGCAAAGCCCAATATATTGGAAAGGAGGGCTCGCTGAATTGAAGAAAAGAAAAGGTAAAACCAGAAAAGAAGAAAGAGAAAGGGAGGAGCCCCTCATTGGAGATCCATCTCACGTGACCCCTAGCCTACCCACGTAGTTTGAAGTGGCCCCAACATCATCTGACCACCATTACTGCACAACGTCTCCGTGAAGAAGGAGTGGTCTCAAAACCCAAAGTGAGTTTAGCCGGAGTACGCCATTGCAGTCCCTGGAGAAAAGTCAGGAAGAGACCTATCCGACCAAAAGAAAAGGCACAAAATAGAGTGGGGGAAGTCTGATTTCACGGGGGTTTTTTTCGACCAGTGAAAGCCGTTCCCAGCACCGCCGTGAGGTGAAACGTGAATACAGAGGAGTTTTCTTAAAAGCCAAAGTGATTTTAGCCGAAGTACGCCATTGTAGTCCTCGGAGAAAAGCAAGGAAGAGACCCATCCGACGAGAGAAGAAGAAGAAAACATCGTGGAAATAGCCGCAGAGAGCTGATTTCGGGACAATTTTTAGACCAGATCCGGTCGTTTCCGGCCACTAATTGATACTCAAATTGAAAAAGGCAAAGTGATATTTGGATTGGGGTGGATTTCCACCAGTTATAGATGTTGTGGTTGCCAGAGAAAATTTGAGAACTTACCCACCAAATGAGGGAGAGTAAATAGAGTTGAGGAAAACAATAGCAAAAGGCAGACTTCGTCAACATTTTCCAAACCAGCGCCGATCATTCCCGGCCCCAAAGAAGTGACCAAAGTGAATTTGGAAAAGTGATCTACAAGTCATAATTGGTTCACACCAAATTTCGTTGCTACATCCTCCGAAAAATTCTAGGAAGACACCTATCTGATTAGGGAAGAAAATAGAAACTGAGCAAAACTAGTGGCGGAGAGTTGATTTTGCGGCGATTTTCCGACCACCTCTGGCAGTCCCAGACCCATCAGTGGTATCCAACTTGAAATTGGAATAGTGATTTACAAGTCCGAGTCAATTCCCACCAGATTTAGTTGTTGCCATCTCCAAAAAAGACGACGCCGAAGTTTCTCGTTTCACACCTAAGCAGGTCTGTCTTGCCCAATTATTTGAACGAGTCCGTCTGTCCGCCAGATCCGTGACCATATCCAGCTAGCCCATGAATTGATTAGACCATGAACGGGCTCGGACCGAGATCGCGTCCGTGACCCATCTGCGACCAAGATTGGAGTTGGCATACCGTACGCCACCCACAGATAGGCGCACGCAAAGAGTAAAGAGAGCACGCGTACGCCACCCGACCCAGTATGGCATTTATTTGATTTGAAGTAGCTCGAAATGGTCTGGTTTAGAAATTCAAAAAAAATTTGAAGGTCTTCCTCTACACCTCGGATAGAAGTGAAATTTGCTACCCCACTATTTTTGAACGCTCTTAACACAATGTGCAGTGTAGCTCTAACTTTATTTTTTCCTCTATACATTCACACACGCTCATATATAATACATCATTTTTTTGCAAGGAAACCAAGTGGCCCTCTTTTTTTACGTCGGATCCGATGGCCCCACCTAGTCCACTTGGGCCCACACATGTCCACCATTCTTATTTTACTATGAAACATCACCACTCTTAATTGCTAATAGTTTTTTTTTTTAAGATCTTATTGTCAACGAGACTATGTCCTTAGTAAATATTATTTATCTATCAAGGAGCTACAGCTCATACAGATTATATTAAATATAACTTTTTTTAAGCAGTTTAAGAAATCCCGATACTCAAATTCCACGTAAATAAATAGAAAAATAAATAATAAAGATAACTATAAAAGTCCAACCCAATCTAATATTTATTCCTCATTTATTTTAATTATAAAAATAATTATAATAAAAATAAATTTCAAAATATCTATTAACTAGTGTGTCTTTTTAAAATCTAAAAATAGATCATAACGATGTTAAAAAAGATAAAATTTTACCAACTTTCTACTTGTGTATTCTACTTTTAGTATATATAAATATCATTTTGTAGTACTTGCTAAAAAATGTTCAAACTAAATGTTTGTTTCAACAAAGTTTATAACAATGTTTGCTAAAGATATTTAGTTTGAACATTTTTTAGCAAGTACTACAAAATGATATTTATATATACTAAAAGTAGAATACACAAGTAGAAAGTTGGTAAAATTTTATCTTTTTTAACATCGTTATGATCTATTTTTAGATTTTAAAAAGACACACTAGTTAATAGATATTTTGAAATTTATTTTTATTATAATTATTTTTATAATTAAAATAAATGAGGAATAAATATTAGATTGGGTTGGACTTTTATAGTTATCTTTATTATTTATTTTTCTATTTATTTACGTGGAATTTGAGTATCGGGATTTCTTAAACTGCTTAAAAAAAGTTATATTTAATATAATCTGTATGAGCTGTAGCTCCTTGATAGATAAATAATATTTACTAAGGACATAGTCTCGTTGACAATAAGATCTTAAAAAAAAAAA
>JAVDBV010051141.1:0-11499 GCA_032619315.1 Piper longum
TCCGGCCGTGATAGGCTGGATCTGTCCTCCCCCCATCCAGATATGGATCTGGACGGGGAACGGCCATATCAGCCTGTTGCGGCCAGCGCAGTCGGGGCCAAAAAAAAAATGCCACCCCACCACGGATGCCCCTCCGCCTCGCTCCCCCTCGACCTCGTCGTCCCACACCCCCAGGCAAGATGACGGGGTCGAGGAGGAGCAGGGCGGAGGGGCGTCCACGGAGGGGCGGCGACGTCTGTGGCAGGGCATGAGGAGGGAGGGGGAGGAAGCACGTCCCCCGGCCGTGAGGGGGGAAGTAGCCACGTCAGGGTAGGGCGGCGGCGCGAGAGGGGGGGGGGGAGTGTGTGGGGCCGACGACGAGACGACGGGGAGGCGACACGGCGAAGGGGCGCTTTTAAATTTTTTTTTTAACAATAGATCTGGGCCGTCCTTATGATCGGACGACCCAGATCTATTTCGAGACAGGTAAAGATTTCCTACCCTGGTGGTAGGAAATCTTTTCTATATATATATATATAATAAAATACAAAGGAGGAACTGAAATCTCCATCTACGTGGACCAATGAGATTTTGACGCCCTGCCTCACCACCAATTAGATTTTGTTGAAATTTCAAAGAAAATTGAAAAAATTTAGAAAATATAAAAATATATTAATATTCCAAAATGGGCTATTTTATCCGGCCACCCACCAAAATCTACCATCGTTTACAAGGGATACCAGT
This sequence comes from Piper longum, assembly GCA_032619315.1. Taxonomy (NCBI): domain Eukaryota; kingdom Viridiplantae; phylum Streptophyta; class Magnoliopsida; order Piperales; family Piperaceae; genus Piper; species Piper longum. The sequence goes on from JAVDBV010051141.1 coordinate 724, forward strand.
TTCCAGGAGAAAGAGGCAAAGAATAAAAATGAAGGGATAACGATGACAACAACCTTTCGTCTTCAATGTGCTGTCTGGTTGTTTTTGTTTTTTAAACATGTACAATTGGGATCCTTGTCAATGCATCCCCTGCTATTTGACATCCTTTTTAAGATAATAAGAGGTAAAAATTAAACGCATTCTTCTACACACCTAATGCCATGCATACAAGTACAAACCACTTGACCAAGTCCCATGCCATATTTGTTTACTCCAACTTATGAAGTTAAAAATTCAAGCCGTGCAGAACAAGAGCGGACAAAAGAGAGAATACTTTTTCAAACCTCAAATCACCGCTTGGCCTTGCCCCTTCGTATATGGTGAATCATGTGGCTTGAACCAAATTATCAAAATATTGTTAGGTCAATTAAGTTTGTAATCGGATCAAAATCGAGCATAGATTTAAAGCCGTGTTAAATTAAATCAAAATATTTTGATTTAGTTTTGTTCAATGATTTTATAATCATTTTATTAGAAGTTAATAACGATAAGAAGGTTTATTTTAAAATCTAATCAAAATTATACCATATTTTAGTGAGCCTAATATATAACTAAAATTATTCTAAACATATATATATATATATATATATAATATTAAACATTTCAAAATTATTCATTAAAAATCAAATAATTTATAATCATCAATATAAAACATAAATTTTAGAATTTTTTTCTAAGTTTGGCTCTTCAAATCATATTCAATTTGGTTTAGTTCCAAACTAAAATTCAACATCATTTAAAGGAAGAAAAATGCTTTTATATATGACATAAACAAAATTCAAAACATAAGTAGGGCAGCAATCGGTGTTGTTATGATGCCATCAAAGGCAATTTAGCATTACTATTTACCACTTACCTAACCATTTATAATTAGCATACTATTTACCTCTTTTTTGATTGTCTATCGCTACCAACTTTTGAACGTTGTTAGGAATTGATAAATTTTGATTTGAGTCCATATAATTCTTTGACAATATAAAATTCATGCCAAAATCACTAAACTTCACTATATATTTATGCTAAACTAATCTTTAAAAAGATATAATATATATAATTTTAATTAAACATATTAATAATAATATTTTATTTATATAGATCAATAATACTAAAATTTTATTATAAAAAAATAAATAATTACCTTAACAAAGCTGTAAATTGGTAAAATGGTAAGGGTAGATGTTTTTATCATTATCAGTTTAAAACGAAAGAAGTGCAGTTACATTTATTATTATTTTTATCATTTTTTAAATGCTAAAAAGATATTTAGCCATTTATTTTTATTTAATTTGAAACGGATAAAACGGTAAACTGGTCAATTGGCCAAACACTTGCAGCCCTAGACACTAATTTTTATTAGAGCAAAAAGTTTATTACGGGCATTTAATGAAATCTATTTTTAGTCATTCAGGTGACTAAAACGCAGGTTTTACCACGTCTGTTAAAACTTGTTCTTTTAGATTAACCGAGAATTGAACATTAAATTAAATTGACAAAACAATTTACTTTATGACATTTTCATCGTACTCCTCTCATCCGTCTAACTAGGGAATTCCGTCCTGCTTATGATCCCCATCGTCAGAATGCCTTGTTGGCCAGATTCTCATGGAAGTGGGAACTCAACTCGCTCACCTACTTCGTGAAGAAAAAAGGGAAGAGACACTAACCTAACTTTTGATTTCGACGCCAACGTCCAAAAAGTCCCACAAGGTTGCGGTTGTTGGAATAGAAACCTGTGTGGTGAATACAGTAGGGTTGCTTTCGCCATTTGAGTTGAGACTGACCTGACCCATATCATCTTGTTAATTCTTATATCCTCTTCTAATCTGACCAGCATTGTGAGATTAAAGACCATTGTTCTTGGGCCACATTTTCACCACCACTACTAGGCAATCATAGATTCATATATATATCTGCACCACTAGCCGGCCATTGGGATATTGCCTGTGGGACACATGAGCACGAAGGAATAGCTTTTCTCCACTCGGCTTGATTTGGGTTTGACTCCATTTCATTGGGTTGCTTTGTGATTGTGATTTTTGGTGTTATCTATCTTCCTTTAGAAAAGCTTAATAAATGATTAATAATTATTGCTCTTGTAGAACATCTTCCATTCACTTCCTCTTTTGACCCTACATCTCAACCTTACCTTCCCATCCTTTTGAAGCATTCGAATGAGATTAGTATACATTCATTACCCATAAAAAATAACAGTTTTATTGACTTGCTCTTGGAGGTTGATGATTTCTCAGATCTCTATTCTTTTCTTCTTGAATAAAAAGCCCAACCATTCCCCCTATTTGTCCATATATATATGCATGTACTCGGCTTGTCAGCCAGCATGGAAAAGGTCATATATAGATTAGATGTGAGACACAAAGATTAGTTGGTATTGTATGTAGGTAGACCCTTGATCCCTCCTCCAGCCCTCCCACCTTATAACCAAGAGTTCGATCTTCATGATCAATTTGTTTTGAGCAGCTGTAAGTTGATATTAGAGAGCATCGGAACAATCGATCCAATGTATGTATCTTTTTTCATTTCATAGTGTTTCTCATTATCGTCGCGAATCGATCATCGTGCACCTGCGCATTAGTGTGATGCATATGAATTGGTTTATAAACAGATGGAGGGGTTGGAGAGAGTGTGGGACTCTGGGAGGAGAGCAAGCAGGAGAATGAGCAGGAGCATAAGCCGGAACGTGAGCAGCAGGAATTGGGGGATGGAGGGCGTGTTTGCTCGGTCGACGAGGTCGATGAGGAGCCGGAGAGGCGTCGACGACGACGAGGAGGCGCTCCGGTGGGCGGCGCTCGAGAGGCTCCCCACCTACGACCGGTTGAGGACCAGCATACTTCAGTCCTACGTCGAGACCGAGAACTCGACCAGCCGGCTGGTAAACAAGGAGGTCGACGTCCGAAAGCTCAACGTCGACGAGCGCCAGGAATTCATCGAGCGGATCTTCCGAATCGCCGAAGAGGACAACGAGAAGTTCCTCACCAAATTCAGAAACAGGATCGACAAGTACGTATTCATAAATCGTACTCTTATTAATAAAATGGCTGTCCTGGCATTATTAGCACCACATCTAGCCTCGTTACTGTTGCATCTCCCTTTAAACTTTTAACACATTCGTTTATAAAATCGTGAGGCTCCCAGTTGCTCACTAATTGCTCACTAACCTTGCTCAGTTAATTTTTAACTCATCATGCTACTTGCAAATTAATTGCTATCATTTTTGTCAAATATTGGAATTGGATCCGGCGAAGGAAAAATGGATAGATAGGTTGGTTGAATGCCTGTTTTCTAATATTCTGATTGCCAACGTTGAATTGGTCGATGGATTTGGCTGTCAATGCGCCCAAAAGGCTTACCTAATTGAAGAAGAAAGAAATGATCTGTTTGCCATGTTCCTCGTGGAGCGGTTCGATTTGTGTATTTGGTTAAAGAGAGAACTTGTCATTACACTTCGTTCAAATTGTTTATACCGTTTTCTAATAGCATTTGGCATTAATAATCATGAGTTGATCACGAATTTGCCTTGTATATCCAGCTAAGTTATAGAAACTAAGATCAAGTCAACCATTTCATTCCCTACCAACCCAATTGAACAAAAAACTTGCAAAAATGCTTGCCCTGAAATTTTTTGCAAAAAATTACTAATGATCAAATTATGAAATCTGGTCATCTACCTTGGTCATTTTTGATTGTCTGATTTGATGTTTCTCTCTGTCGATTGATGTAATTGGGGGTATTTCTTGCGGTCAGAATTATAAAAATTCTTTACCTATTTTTTTCTAAACAAAAAAGAACTCGGAAAAGTAGCTAATTAGTGGCAATTGCAGGGTAGGCATACAACTGCCGGCAGTTGAAGTTAGATACGAGCATTTGACAGTTGAAGCGAATTGCTACGTCGGAGGCAGAGCACTTCCTACTCTGTTCAACACCGCAAGAAATCTGATAGAGTCGGCATTGGCCGTGGTTGGGATCAGACTGGCCATGAGAACAAAACTCACCGTCTTGAAAGATGCTTCTGGTATAATAAAACCTTCTAGGTATGGTTGCATGACTATCTAAAACAGTATAATAAAACCTTCAATTAAATAGTGATTCCCTGACAAGTGCACTTGATTTGTTAATGTTTTTTCCCTTTTGACACTGAACTGTTGATAGGATGACACTGTTGTTGGGGCCTCCATCATCAGGGAAGACTACTTTGCTACTTGCGCTTGCCGGGAAGCTAGATCCGGACTTAAAGGTGACTGGCAATTTTTTTTTTTTAAGTTTTAACTATTATACCCGTTGCCATATTTAGATTTTTAACGGTTAAGGTAGTATATTTGATTCATCCTGATTATATTGATTCTACCGAATTTTAAAATTATAGATAGGATATTTTAATAAAAGATGAAAATATTTATTAGAATTAATATTTAACTAAATACTAGCTAAAATAATGTATTTTCAACAAAAACCGAGTATTAAAAATTTAGAATTAAATTTTCAAGTACAAATTAAAATGGTATGCATGTCTAAATTATTATAATTTATCTAGTGTATGATTAGAACCTATTTTTAACATTGAAAATAGCTCGTTATATTTTCTTAGCTTCTATTGAATTTACACAATATTAGGATGGGCTCTCAAATCTGATCCGAATCTAACCCATTTATATTTGATCCAAAATTGATTTGGGTTCGGTTTTTTTAAATATAAAATATATTTAAAAATATTCAGAAAGGATATAGATTCACGACGATCTAATCTAAATTTATGATATTTTATAAAATCATACTTTAAAAATAATTAAAATAATATTTATTATTATTTTTTCTCTATATTTATATTAAATTTAAATATTTATCAAATCAGATATTTTTTTCTCTATATTTAAATTACTAAATATTTATTAAATCAGATATAAGTTTTACAAATTTAGATCGAAATATAATCTTGGGATCTGAGTTTGGATTCAAATATAATTGGACCAGAACCCATCTTACACAATACCAATACTATGGTGAGAGATTTGGGGATCATCCCCGGTCAGTGATCAGCTGCCCACAATGCACACAATAATACTGAATAAATAAAAAACAACTGCAGTCAAAGTCAGAAGAAGGAGAAGGAAGAAGAGGGAAGGGGGATGATGAGTGATGCGTGCATTAGTTGCCTACGAGTAGTTGACAATGTATGCATTCCAGCAACCTCAGATTCTGACAACGCACGTTCAACCTCCAGGTTGAAGGAGAGGTGACCTTCAATGGCTACCGGCTCAACGAGTTTGTGCCCCAGAAAACGGCCGCCTACATCAGCCAAAACGACGTTCACGTTGGGGAAATGACCGTCAAAGAAACGCTCGACTTCTCCGCCAGGTGCCAAGGCGTTGGCTCCAGATACGGTATTTTTGCAACCTTTTGTCGCTCTTTTGTGATATGTCCGCAGTAATGCCTTCCCTGCGTCCACGCGTATGTACGTGTGCTCTGTGCCTCTATTTTACTCCTCTAATTGAGTTATCTGTTATGTTAACAAATAAAAATACAAATATACGGTGAGATCATGGCCAAATAAAGTTTGCATTGTTGGATTACACTTATGCATAAAATCTGCTAATTGGTTAATCCAATTAATTAGTTCAATATCTAATATTTATTGAGGAAAGATTTTATATATTAGTGGAGAGAGTGCTTAGTGTTTACAATATCAATTTAAGTGATCATTTTTTAAATAGAAAACTAAGCTCATTAGTTTGACTAATTAAGTTGCGCCTAATTGTTATAGTTGGTATAAGAGTCAATATAAGATTCTTTTGGATAATGAAAGCTGTCTAAACATAAATTCAAATTAGTAATATTGTATGATAAAAGTCTTTTTAAAAACAAATTAGATTAGTAGGCTCGCAAACCTTAAAAAATAATTTTGAAAAAAGAACTTTGGGGTCATAATATTTTTAAAGTGTGAGGAATGTAAGATCGCACCTTAATAAGAAAGGTGGAATGTAAGACCCCCGATTAGTTAATATTCAGATGAATAGGGTCATGAGCCTTAAAAAATGAGTTTTGGGAACAAAATATCAATGAGGTGGGTGAAATGTACAATCTTCAGTTAATTAATCTAGTTAATTAGTCTCACGTCTAATATTTATTAGGGTAAAATTTAATATATTAATATTATTTGATCATTTTTTAAGAAATAACTAAGTGTATAAATTTGTACTAATTAGATCATATTATTATATATAGAACAGAAAGTATGGTCTAAACTTAACTATTGGCATGAAGATCTAATATATTAGTCGTAATAATATTTTCAATCTTTAACTTAATTAATTACTTTTTAAAAAATAACTATGCCTATCAATTTATATTAATTTAGTTTGGTGTTACATATATAGTAGAAAATATGGTCTAAACTCAATTATTAAGTATGGTCTAAACTCAACTATTGGCATGGTGTAGAGCTATTGACAAAGCTTGCAAGGAGGGAGAAGGAAGCCGGTATATTCCCAGAAGCCGAAGTAGACCTGTTTATGAAGGTAATTTATCCTTTCAAGTAGGTCTATAAACTTAAAATCTATTTGTCATTTTACTAAAACTAATATATATAAAATAATTTAAAATTTTATCAAATAAGAAATAGTAAATAATTGGCAAAAATTAATCGAAGCCATTTTAAAAAGGAGAGTAGTGATCCAGGGTTGTATTGCTACCTTGTATCTATTTATCAAAAAGTATTTAGTAATTTCTTGCCCAAGCAATTGATTTATCAAAAAGTATTTAGGAATTTCTTGTTTAAAAAATCAATATCTCATAAGAAGTACTTAATTTAATGCTCAATTTAAATATTCTAATTTTATTTTAAAGGAAACATTCAATTTAGACTTTTATAAATCAATTTAAAAACTTCATTTAAGTTTGTAACATTAGTTTTATTAGGATATTATAACCTTATGAGATAGTTTTAAAAAATTTAATTATATTTAAATTGTTTACAATTAATAAACAGAGAAAAAACAGTAACTATAAAACCTTTAAAATTATTTGGTGGTACGAAGTAAACAATTACAATTAAAACCATTAACTAAATAGTAAGCAGAAACTACAACACAACTTCAACATGACGAGTATATGATGTGAATCTGACTCAGGCAGAGATGAGTAGATGATGCCAATCTGAGTCATGCATTTGGTGAAATGTAATCATGCCGACATCAATGATCAAATTTCAAGCGCGTTCGTCTAGCGTGGGCTAGAGTGAACGCGTAAATGTGACATTACACCAAATTGCGTCTGAAAAATGGTTATATATATATATATATATATATATATATATAAATTTGTAGCAGATATTATAGTAATTTCTTACAAGCTATTCAATATTTTGTTTTTGCTAATTGACATGGTTTATTATTTGATTATAATAGGCCACTGCAATGGAGGGGGTTGAGAGCAGCCTACAGACAGACTACACGCTTAGGGTAAACCATCCTCATCTTTTACGTACCTACCCGTCTCTCTACTTTGTTGAGAGTCAAAATTAAAATACTTACTCAAAAAAAATTATTACATGTTTTTAACATAAAAATAAATTATTTTTAATATATGTTTGCAATTATTATCTTCTAAAAATAAATATTTTTGTTAACATTAAATAATTATTCATTATTTTATTTCAAAATAAAATACTAATATTTTTTAAATTTAATTTTAACCATAAACTTTAAACTTTATACCATCGTGCATCGTCAGAAATCTTTAGCTGGTAAAATGGGCCAAAATTAGCCTAATCATTTTTTTCAATATAGCCTAATGAATTGATGTGTTGAATATTTGGTAATTGATAAGTTAAGTGACTCGTGAAAACATTTGATGGATCACCAACAACATTTTTTTGAGACTGTCAGATACTCGGACTTGACATATGCAGAGACACAATCGTCGGCAATGAGATGATGAGGGGCATATCCGGTGGCCAGAAAAAACGAGTCACGACAGGTTAACACGGTGTTTGTTTTGTGTTATTTTATATTAATATTTTTTGATTAAAATAAAAACGTGTTAAACAAGTGTTCGGGGGAAAGATGAAGTAAAATAATTAATGATATTACCCCTCCGTACAAAATATTATTAAAAAATAAATTTTTTTCCAAAAGGATATATGTTTTCCAAAAGGATCTTATTTCTCCTTTTGACTTTTTTTAAAAAAAAATTTCTAAAAGGATATATGTTTTTCAAAAAAATATATATATATCGGTTCTCGAACCCAATTTTTATACCTCTTACACATTAAAAGTTTTTTGCAAAATTCTTTTGTTATCAAATTTTATTAAAAAATAATACTAAATTAGATTTTGCTACAGAACGTGATATATGACTTTGCTTCACAATGAGGTCATATGAAATATAGGCCCTAGATTTTATTGTTGAGTCAAAATTAAATAAAGTGTATATTATTATTTATCAACTCTCTTAATCAATCAACATTTAACAAAAATAAAAATAACCAATTGAATTATTATAATTTATTTTCAATAAAATAAGAAATTGTCTTTAAAAAACTCTCTATCTTTATTATAGGCTTGTGCCTGACAATAAAATCTTGATTAGTTTAGGTGCATTAATATGAGGAAGCATAGCTATGATAATAGGAATATTAGTGGCTTTCAAATCTAGTGACACATTTAAATCGTATGGGTGTAGTTTTTTAATATAGAAAAAAACATTCTCATCATCGAACCATCCTTATAATCTAAAACGACTGACATTAAAATCAGCTTAGTAAGGATATAAGTTGCCGCTAATACTAATTAATTCTTTATTAATTAATATATGGTATATAATTTTACAATACAGGGGAGATGATAGTGGGCCCAACGAAGACGCTGTTCATGGACGAGATATCAACGGGGCTGGACAGTTCGACCACGTACCAGATAGTGAAATGTTTGCAGCAAATAGCCCATCTAACGGAGGCTACCATCTTCATGTCGCTGTTGCAGCCCGCGCCCGAGACGTTCGACCTCTTTGACGACATTGTCCTACTGTCCGAGGGGCAGATCATCTACCACGGCCCCAGGGCCCACATTGTCGAGTTCTTTAATAGCTGCGGATTTGCTTGTCCGGACCGCAAGGGCACCGCCGATTTCTTGCAAGAGGTACCTTCCTCTATTTCTCCAATGCTGCCCCTCATTTATTTAGTGATTATTATTATTATTATTATTATTATATTATTATTATTATAATATTAATTGCTTGAAAACTAATGGTAGTATCTCCACTGCTAGTTTCCTATTATTTTTAAATTATTATTATTATTATTTGAAAGGAGGATAAAGTAACAAAAGCCAATAGGATTGGTAGGAAAACAATTCATTTTAGTGATTTAGTGAATTCAATCATGTTTAATTTTTTTTTTCTAAAATTTTAGTTGTTTTTCATGGAATCTATGAAAAAACTTTAGTGGTGGTGACATTGGAGTAGAAATTTTGTTCACTTTCTCCCGTGAGATTTCGTTTTAATGATAGATGGGATCATTTTTAAATGGCAAAGAGTAGTATTTTTCTTCTTTACCCCTCACCCTCCTCTTGTTAGGGAGGGGGGGGGGGGGGGGGCTAAAAAACGCTCTCTTTAGCAATTGCCCAATTGCGATATCAGTGGTTGCAAGCATGATTTTGAGCCTTTACACTAAGGCTTTAGTTGGTATAGAAGAAAAAGTGATATTATGTGCACCACCAAACTCTCCCTACCTTTCTCCACCTTAAGTATGTTTGGCTCATTAAATTAGTCAATTTTTTGTTTTGGGTCAATCAAAATTAAGGTCGAGAAAAGTGAAAAAAAATTTAGTAGTGCTGGAACGATTTCCGTAGAAGAAACTAATGGTATAACCTCTTTCAAAGAGTAAGAAAGGAGATGAGAGTAGAAGTAAGGTTAATCAAACCCCAGGGAAGAGTTGGCAGTCTCCCCCCTTAGATCATATTATTAATATCCACACCACTTCATTAATCAGTTACATTCGGTAAATGGCGGCAGCTGACCTCTGACCACCTTCCCTCAGTAAAATCTGCCTGCTGTGGCCATCTTTTGCACCGGCCCTGTACCTTGCCGGCGACATTTGGATTTTGGTGTGATAACTTATTTTAAAATAAACTAAAAAAATCATTTTACCCATCGTTTTAATATTTTAATGGGAGGTCAAGATGTTGTATGAGAAAAAAAAATACATTGTTGTCGCCTGTAATTCTAGTAAACAGCTACAACATCAGGAATCATAGAATAGAGCATCATTTCACCATTTAATAGTAAAAATTCTATATTGTGTTTTTTTTTCAAGGAAACCAAAAAAAAATACTGATGGGGTGTTTTTGGGCTTTGGTTCAGGTGACCTCCAGAAAAGACCAGGAGCAATACTGGGTTGACAAGAGGCAGCCCTACCGCTACATCCCCGTCTCAGAGTTTGCCGCCAGATTCAAACGCTTTCACGTTGGCCTGCGCCTGGAGAACGAGCTGTCCGTCCCCTACGACAGAGCCAAATGCCACAAGGCCGCCCTCGTCTTCACCAAATACTCCGTCCCCTCCCTCGAGATCCTCTACGCCAACTTCGCCAAGGAGTGGCTCCTCCTCAAGCGCAACTCCTTCGTCTACATCTTCAAGACCGTGCAGCTCATCATCACCGCCGTCATCGTCTCCACCGTGTTCCTCAGGACCAACATGCCCACCGACGACGAGGCCGACGGCGGCATCTAC
>JAVDBV010051142.1:0-15243 GCA_032619315.1 Piper longum
CGCTAAGATAGTCTTTATATATATATATATATATATATATATATATATATATATATACAATGTAGTGTAATAACTTAGATTATAGGTCTTTATATTGATCACATCAAAGTTGTGGGTTTAATCTATGCTAATTACATATAATATTTTTGACTTTGTAATCGAGCAAGTTTCGAGCTTTATAATTAAGCTCATGAACCAACTATCAAACTTAAATACTTTAAGTGCATTCGAACTCGAGTTGAACTCAAATACCATAAAAAAATAGTCGAATTGATTTCGATTATATATGTTGAAAACTCATTCGACGTAATTTGGATAAAGTTTGAATTATTTCAATTTGAGTTCAAGTACGAGTTGAGCTCGACTTGCTAGTTTAGCCGCCCTAAAGAAAACTTCCTAATTTTCGTGTTTGTGCATGTATAATTACTTTAATTTTACATTCTTCAATTATATCTTTAATCTGATAGACAATGCTCCTTTATCAAAATTCAAATATGATAGATATTTTTTCCTAGTTTGAAGGTTATGTGTTGGATGACCTGTTATCATTTTGGCTGGTCTATTGAGTGCATGTACCATGGCCAGCTTTTTGGGCGGCTACTTGTACGAAAGTTACGAACATTGTTATTATTATGCATACATATATCATAGATATAGATATGGGCCGAGCATTTTCGACATTTTAAAAGAACTCAATGATGGTATCCAGAGACGGTGTGGGGAGTGGGATGGCAGAAATTAAGGTCCCAGGTCACAATGTCACTGTTGCATTTGGGTTCAACTATGCATGTGGGTGGGATCCCTTCACAAATCGCACTTAAATTTCCACCATTTTAAGTGCTGTTCGCTTGATTGCTCGATTGGAAGGGAGCTCCACACACATCACATTGGCATCAAATTTTGCAGCAAGTTTTGTAGCATATTTTGAAGGCTATCTTTCCTTACGGTATATTATAGGCTATGTTCGTGCCAAATCGTTTAAAAGGGGATTGGTATTGGTTTTGCTCCTTGCCACTTGCCACTTGCCACTTGCCAGCGATATCAATCATTTACACACGACCAAGTAAAGAAAAGCATAATAAAGTTATGCGGATTCCCGTTCCGGCACCAAACAAGCCTCTTCTCAAGAGATATCTGCCTTAGTTGTTTTCAAGCTACAATTGTGTCTCCAAATAAAACAATTTTCGTATCTATTGATCTCATGGAATTTAAGATTGCATACATTACACGCATTAAGAAACTAAAGCATGGACCTTAAAAGCAAAAGTTATTAAACAGTCAAAGCATGTAAAAGCATGGGACTGTGTTTGACAAGAAGCTTGACGATGATTGGTTGGCTGTGCGTTCTCTAGGCGCTAGCTGGTAATTGGTTTTGACCTCCAGGTCTACACTTGCCAATTTGTGATCACTACAGTAGAATAATTTATTGACGTGCTCGGGAGAAAAAGTAATATTCTATTCTTATTTGCTTTTCCCCAAAGTTAATCGTTATCCTTGCTTCTGGAACTTCTTTTCCAAAACGTCAAGGTAATTTTTGCAATCTGCTAAGATTATCTTTGTTTAACATAGAATAAATTCGTTTGTTAACTAATAATGACAACGAGTAATGATAGAAATACAATTTATATTTTGCAAAAAGGTCGTTTATTATGGTTCCATAAAATTTAACAAATGTTATAAACAAGTTTATATTTAATAATAAATATTAGTTTATTGTCACTTCTCACCATTTTAGGGATATAATACCCAACAAAACATTAGTGACCTAACATCTAATGAACATTAATTTCGACATTTTATTAGCTATTATATATCGGGTGATTAGAATGCGCCTAATTACTATAAAATTTTTCCAATAAAAAAAAGGTCTGACTGTTCTCACTTTATTAGGTAAAACTCAATACTTGTTTTCTAATTATCCATTCTAATTAATATTTAACTTTTCCGATAGAATATTGTGGGGGTATTTTTTAAAAAAAGTTCGTATCATACATATTTTTAAAATTTTACTTTATAATTAAAATTTTCTTTTTAATACTTATATATAGAGAGTGAAAGTGAGCCCTTAGAAGTGAATTTTCGAAGAAAAAATAGTACTTTCTTTTTAAATGAGACGTAGAGAGTGACCTTTAAACGGGTCACTAATCACCACTAATGATTAAGGGGTGTTATGGTCATTTTTTACGCTCACTATCTCGCCTTAATCCTCTGTCGTTTGATCGTCGGCCTCCCCAATACATCGACAACCGTCCGGGGCCCACCCACCACCAGCTATCCGCCAGTCACCCGCCGCCATCTTACCACGTCAGACACCACGAGCTCCACATCATATTCCGACGTGGCCTCCTGGAAGCGTCGCTTTCGATGCGGCGGTGGCGGTGGGGCCCACCGGGTATAAAAAACACGTAAAAACGAGACGGTCGCTCCAGAAGGAAGGGCACCGTAAACCCCGGCCTTTCCTACTTTATCTCCGGCGACATCCACTGCGGCGGCGATCTCGCTCCGGCGGTGGGTTTGAGTGTTGCTTCGGCTGCGGTCTCAATGAGCTCTCTGCTGTTTTTTTTTTTTTTTTTTACTATCGTGTAGTTTTTTTTTTTTTGTTTAAGTTGGTTTTGGTGTAACTTTGGGAGTGTGACCTCGGTTCTTCCTCCGGCCGGTGAGGGTGGCGGAATTGGAGCTGGGGGGGTACGATGATGTGGTTTCTTTTTTTCTTTTTGGGTTTTTTTGTGGGTTTTGGGGTTGTTGTTGGAGGTGGGCTTTGGTTGGGTTCGCCGATCTAGTTGTTTGAAGTGAGATTTCGTGTTTTATCGGCTGTTTTAGTGGTTTTGTGCTGTGTTTGGGTGGTTGGTTTGGTGTTGCTGGTGAGGGTTTCGGCTTTCCCCTTTTTTTTGCGGGGAATGGGAGTGGAGTAGCTTGTGTATGGGTGTTATGATGTGAATCTTCTTCATCCAATTGCCAGTGGCTATATTGCTGCCAGATTTTGATTTTTGGTACTCATTTTGTTATTATTTTTTCCTTATAATATATATGTATATGTAAATTTGGTAAAAGATGATCAAACCGCTGCTGGTTTTTTTCACTAGTTTTGATGGTAATGCTTCTCATTGTTAGGTTTTTCAATCATTATTTTGTTGTGATACATTTTGGGGTAAAATGATTGCTCGTAGATCGGTGATTTGTAGCACGGGGGTTCGTTGCGATCTAGTCTGTCATGTTGTTTACCCTGTTTTTCGCCTTTTTCTTGTATTTAGTGGGGGATTGATTTTTTGTTGTTTGCTTAGATATCATGGTGAGGAAGAAGAGATCGGAAACCCAAGGGGGCGGGGAGAGTTCGGATCCGCCGCCGGCGGCGGCTGGTAGCGGCGGCCGTGGTGGTGGCTCTCAAAGAGGTCGGGGTAGAAGCCCTCATCCTCAACAGCAGCAACAGCAGCAGTACGCCGGCGGCGGCAGTGGCCGCGTGTCAGGAGGTTATTACCAAGGCGGCCGCGGCGGCGGCGGGTATGGTGGTCGAGGGGGCACGCCTCCGCAGCAGCCTGCTGAGCCTCTGCCGGAGTACCATGGTCGAGGTGCTTCGGCCATGGCCGCTCAGCAGATGGTTGGTCGTGGTGGGCGTGGCCCCGGTGGTCGTGGCGGCCGCGGCTATGCTCCACAGCCGTCGTATCCCGAGCTGCACCAAGCTTCCCAGCAGTATGCATCTGGATCTGGGAGACCGACTGAGGCGTCGTCTCAAGCTAGTTCTTCTTCGTATCAGCCTCCTCAACAGCAGTTTGGACAGTTACCTATCCAGCCTGATGAAGGTACTACCAAGGCTGTCCAGGCGGTGACGCCAACTGCACCGCCTGCATCCAGTAAATCGTTGAGGTTCCCTCTGCGCCCGGGAAGTGGTAAAACTGGTATCAAGTGCATGGTCAAGGCGAATCATTTTTTTGCGGATCTTCCAGATAAAGACCTCCACCAATACGATGTATGCTATCTGATGAACAGCCAAATTTTTCCAACTACTTGTGTTGAATATGAAAGGTTTTTCGCCACTGTGATTGGTCTTGATTTTGTGTTTATTAGGTGACAATAACGCCTGAAGTTCCTTCTCGTGGTGTAAATCGAGCTGTGATGAAGAAGTTGGTGGAGATATATAAAGAATCACACCTTGGAAAGCGGCTTCCGGCGTATGATGGTGGTAAAAGTCTTTATACTGCAGGCCCACTTCCATTTAGTTCCAAAGAGTTTCAAATTCAGCTCGTGGATGAGGAAGAAGGCCAAGGTGGTGTAAGGTTGGTGCTTAATAATTTATGTTGTAATAGCATCCTAATTAATTGTTCTTAGTAAGCTTGTTTTTTAATTATCAGTCTATATGATTAGGCGTGAACGGACGTTCAAAGTTGTCATCAAGTTTGCTGCCCGTGCTGATCTCCACCATTTAGGAATGTTTCTAGACGGGATACAAGCAGATGCGCCACAAGAAGCTTTGCAAGTTCTTGACATTGTACTGCGTGAACTGCCTACGAACAGGTGAGCTTGAGTTTGCATATATTCATTTTATATCCCCTTAATGTTTAGAGCTTCCATCTTATATTTGAGGTGTTCATATGACTGTCATTCATTAAGCAGATATTCTCCAGTCGGTCGGTCATTTTATTCGCCAGACTTGGGTAGGAGACAATCACTGGGTGAAGGTTTAGAAAGCTGGAGAGGATTTTATCAGAGCATCAGGCCCACCCAAATGGGATTATCTTTGAATATTGGTAATACTTAACTCCATGAGTTGATATCACATTTGAACAAATGTTTTTTTTAATGAAAAGTTCATCATCATTATTATCGCAACCACCATCTTCTCCCAACTAGGTTTGCAAAATCGTTTTGTGCTTAGGATTTAACCATTTAGTTGTAAGGATGCAATTATTTGTCATTTGTCATTTTCGTGTCTGTATGTTGTTTTTAGTGGTTTTTGTTGTCTGCTTGTATGTTACACTGCTAATAATCATGCTAACATATTTGCTTGGTGCCAACTATAACTATTTAATGTGTGGGTAAAAGGTAATTTATGGTTGTGAACTGCATTATTATGTGGAGTCAAGTATGTCTACATGGTTTGTTCTGTTGTTCACGTTGTTTTCACTTATATCCCTGCTAGATGGTGCATTTGAGATGGTTAAGTTAGATGTAACTCTTAATAATTTTTTGTTTGAGATCCTGTGTGCATGTTACCGAACTTCTTAGCATGCTTGCTTTTCTTTTAATTGTTCTTGACTTTCTACTTTCCTTGTTCCAACTTCTGGTAGAGGAGTAGCAGTGTATACGTCTAAAACCACTTCAAACCATATCTTTTTGGTCTATGGTGTACAATAAAAAATGTTTGCGAATGTACTCAATATCCATCTGAGATGGAGATATATTTATTGTTTTGAAGTTTTTAAAGCGGGTTTTTCACTGAATTTGTTTAGTCTGAGGATTTTGTGTTGTTTTTTAAAGAGTTCTATGATTTTTTTAAGATCTAATGCATGTTCATCTTACTTGCTTTAAGATATGTCATCTACTGCTTTTATCGAGCCACTCCCAGTCATAGAATTTGTAACTCAGCTTCTAAATCGAGATGTTGTATCAAGGCCTTTGTCTGATGCTGATCGTGTCAAGGTAATATCTTGTTCATTCTCATTATAGCTGCTTCTAGGGCTATCTTGATGTATTTATTTGTGTATAGTTAGTATGTTTATTCCTTTTGGATTTTCAATATTAGTAATTAAGCATTTTTAGAGGGATGGATTGATTATTATCTTTATTTCTTTTCCATCATCAATTTTGTAATGACTGAGTGTAATTTTGTGAGTTGATTACGCATACAATTATTTGTCATTGTTATTTATAATACACAATCAGGCTATTTATCAGCTTTGGATCACAATGTCATCTCATATTGCTGAAAATCAATGAACTGTTATAGTTACCTTTTAGTATTTTACTTTCATTTCCTCCCCTTGTGTTGTCATTTAGATTAATAAATAATTTCTAACAGTTTGTGGTTGCCTTGGTGCTTGAATTCTGTTTGTCGCAATTAGTGTGATGACACATATGCCATCAACCAAATTTTACCCTAGCTAAATGATCTCTTCTCTATGATTGGTTTTGGTATCACAAAAGGTTTTAAGTAGTCCAATTTTGTGTAGGTTACTGTCATGCTCTACGCTACTGACTTTTGGCTACCTGCAGATTAAAAAGGCATTAAGAGGTGTCAAAGTGGAAGTGACACACCGTGGTAATATGCGGAGAAAGTATCGCATAACTGGTCTTACTGCACAGACTACCAGAGAATTAACGTATGTGTTTCTGAATCTTGATGACTTTGTAACAGTCTTTCTTTTATGATTTTTTATCTTTATGCATAAATCTTATTTTTGTGTGCCTTCTAACAATTTTATTTTATTTTTTTGCCATGTTCTGTTGCACAAAGGTTTCCGGTTGATGGGAGGGGTACAATGAAGTCAGTTGTTAGGTACTTCCAGGAGACTTATGGTTTTGTCATTCAACATGTAAATATGCCCTGCTTGCAGGTAGGCAACCAACAGAGACCAAATTATCTTCCAATGGAGGTAATGTTCAATTGAAGTGCTCTTCACTTCCCTTTTTTCTTTTTTCTATTGGATGAATCTTTATTGCCTCAGCCTTTATTCCTGTTTAGGTCTGCAAGATTGTTGAAGGGCAGAGGTATTCGAAGAGGCTGAATGAAAGACAGATCACTGCTTTATTGACGGTTACCTCTCAACGCCCCTATGAAAGAGAGCGGGACATAATGCAGGTAGCCTTTGCTATATTAACTGATGATAAGTTTCAGTTGTAGTAAATAAATTCCTACTTGTTGAGTTGGTTTTACCAAAGCCGTTTTATGTGAACAAATTAGCTTTTTGTTTTTTCAACTTCAACATAATCATTCAAGGAGCTCACTTAATCCATGGAAAGTTCAAAAGTTTCCTACTTTGACCTTAAAAGTGTTTCGAGGATCTCTTTCTTGTTTGCATATGTGTATGCATATTCTACTATTGATTGGATGTAACAGCTGTTTATTCTGTATCACATATTAATCTGCTTTTTAGAAAAAAAATTCTCCTTTCATTTTTCAAGTTTGTTATCTGCTTGCCTGCTAGATCTTTTATTTTGCGGGTCCGTTTTTTTTTCTTTTTTCAGACAGTGCATCATAACAATTACAGGGAAGATCCTTATGCTCAAGAGTTTGGTATAGTAATCAGCGACAAGCTAGCGCAAGTTGAAGCTCGAGTTTTACCTGCACCAAGGGTGGGTGTTGATATTTTAATCTCTTACCATTTATGTCAGCAAGCTGCTTATTATTTTTTTCATTGCATTATAGCTCAAATATCATGACACGGGTAGGGAAATAGATTGCCTTCCACAAGTTGGTCAGTGGAATATGATGAACAAGGTATGCAATTTTTTATGTTTAAAAGTCATTAGGGACTTTGGACTTCATTGGATTATTTACTTAGTGTTTCCTTTTCCATAAGGAACTGCTCAAAACTATATTGGTTTGTAGCACTTTGACATTACTATTTGTGAGTTGAATTTAAATTATCTTTGTTGAAGATTTGAGCGTATTGATTATTTTTTGTATCTTGCAGAAAATGGTTGATGGGGGCACAGTGAACAACTGGATGTGTATTAACTTCTCTCGCATTGTTCAAGATGGTGTTGCACATGAATTTTGTCTGGAGCTTGCTAAAATGTGCATGACTTCAGGCATGGTATGAATGCATGTGGTGTTTTTTGCTATGCCTCATTATTTTTAAAATTCATATTTCATATTTTTGCTGAATTGCTTGTTTGCAGGCTTTTAATTCCTCACCCGTCCTTCCACCTGCCACTTTTCGGCCAGATAAACTGGAGGAAGCTCTGAAATCACGTTACCATGATGCTATGTCAAGAATTCGGGTTGGCAAGGACCTTGATTTACTAGTTGTAATTTTGCCTGATAACAATGGCTCCCTTTATGGTAATCACCATTTGCCGGAATGCATCCAGTTTGATGTCATATTTGACTGTATTGTCATAATGTGTACCGTTGTATGCTTTTATATTATGTTAAAAGTGTCTTGTCTTGATTGATTAGGTGATCTGAAAAGGATTTGTGAAACGGACCTTGGAATAGTATCTCAGTGTTGCTTGACTAAACATGTATTTAAAAAGAACAAGCAGTATATGGCTAATGTGGCCCTTAAAATAAATGTGAAGGTGTGTCAATTATTTCCAGATTTAAGGTGTTTTTGCTTGTTGAGAGAGCAAGATAACTCATGTTCTTGTCTGTGATTGTATTGGTAAAGGTGGGAGGTAGGAACACTGTGCTTGTGGATGCACTGTCAAGGCGTATTCCATTGGTTACGGATAGGCCTACTATTATATTTGGTGCTGATGTTACCCATCCTCATCCTGGCGAGGATTCTAGCCCTTCAATTGCAGCTGTAAGCATTATCTGTTTGCATTTGTGATATGTTGTATTTTTTTTTCTAATATTTTCAATGTTCTCTCTATGGCTCATTTTTAATCATGTTCTAGGTTGTGGCTTCCCAAGATTGGCCTGAGATAACAAAGTATGCTGGGCTAGTTTCTGCACAGGCCCATCGTCAAGAACTCATTGAGGACCTCTTTAAAACTTGGCAAGATCCTGTTCGAGGAACTTGTACCGGTGGCATGATTAAGTATGCCTAGTGTTCTGAAGACAGATACACATTATCTTCCCATAAAAATCATTCTGAAGCACACTGATTAATGATTTTATCTTTTTAATCAGGGATCTGCTTATATCTTTCCGTAGGGCAACCGGACAGAAACCACAGAGGATTATATTTTATAGGTAAATTGTTTTTTCATGGGTTTCAGTAGCAAACACGATAATGATTTTTTGATGCAAATATTTTTGTTAATATTTAGGGACGGTGTTAGTGAAGGTCAGTTCTATCAAGTTTTACTTTATGAGCTCGATGCAATTCGGGGGGTAACATTTCCTTTGGTTGATCATATTCTTTTTCCTGAATCTTGTTGGAGAACATTTTTAACATCGTCTTTGTCTTGTAAGGCGTGCGCATCCCTTGAGCCAAATTATCAGCCTCCTGTTACTTTCGTTGTAGTCCAGAAGCGGCATCATACTAGACTGTTTCCTAGCAACTACAATGATAAACGTGCTGTTGATAGGAGTGGAAACATCTTACCTGGTAAGCTAGCTGTGATCAGGCTTTATAGTCTTCAAGAGTATCAAATTACCTGTTACTAAATTTGCTTGTTACTTCTCTGCTGTAGCGACCATCTGGCTGATTATTTTCTGGTTTCATGGACGAGCAATCTTTCGTTTTGCTCATATTTACTGATATATATATTGTATTGTATTACAGGAACTGTTGTCGATACAAAGATATGCCATCCTACTGAATTTGACTTTTATTTATGTAGTCATGCTGGGATTCAGGTGAGCAAAAGGTCTTTTAATTTTCTATTTGAGTTCTTTAAACTTTCTGATTTTTTTTTTTATGGTTTAAAATTAGGGCACTAGCAGGCCTGCCCATTATCATGTTCTTTGGGACGAGAATCATTTCACAGCTGATGGGCTCCAATCTCTCACAAACAACCTTTGCTACACGTAAATTTTATACATTGGGTCTCATTTTCCTATTGAACATTACAATTTTTTTTTGTTTTTTTATCTATTTAGTTCTTGTTTGTTGTCATTACAGCTATGCGAGGTGTACTCGTTCTGTATCGATTGGTAAGTTTTATTTCCAGGAATACATTTTCAGTCTCTGCAGTCATAATAATTGATTTGCTTTTTGAAATGTGAGCGTTTAGCTCCCATGTAAACTCAGTACTCTTTATGTACAACGTGCAGTTCCTCCTGCTTATTACGCTCACCTTGCTGCTTTTCGGGCACGATTCTACCTGGAGCCAGAGACATCTGACAGTGGATCTATGGCTAGTGGTATGGTAGCCACCCGTGGTGCACCTGGTGGTGTTGGACCACGTACTACTCGTGCCCCTGGAGGTGCAGCTGTCAGACCCTTGCCGTCCCTGAAGGACAATGTGAAGCGTGGTATGTATTATTGCTGAGCAGGTTCAGAAAAACATCATGAGGTTTATTGTGCTTACCTAAAATATCTCAGTTCAACTATTGAATATTTATCAAGATTAACTTGTCTTTTCGGTGTGGATGTTTATCGAGATAAACTTGTCTTTGGGTTGAATGCTTATTAGATGATTTTATGAATCATCTATTAGACTTCACTGCTTGACTATTTAAAGAACTGTGATAACAAACTCTGAGCAGCTTTGTTTTGCACAATTCTGATTCTCTGCTAGAAATGTAGTTTTTTTTTGGGTAGATTTGAGGAAATTTTTTAATGTACATCCCGTTAATTGGTATAGGCTGTAAACGGGAATAAAAAATTGAAATCATGAGATTAATGGAATCCACATTCCATGTATTTTGGCGATGCTTGGTGTTCGCATGTGACAGTTTTTGCAAGTATTTGGTAAAACTGCAATAGCCAAGCAGCAGTCATTAAGTCTTTGCAAATGACTATTTCTCATTTTCGCGGTTGTGATCGTTTACCTAGAAACCCGTGGAAATTTAGAACGATATAAGCGTTAAGAGTATGGTTATATGAAAAGCCAGTTGGCAAGGATTGAAGAGTTTGAATGCCCTTGTGGGATTTGGAATTTTTTTGGATGGCTTTTAATGTTTTTAACTTCGTAAATTCTTCTGCTTTGGCTGCCACTTTTTGTGCCTTAAAACACAAAAAAACTAAGTAGCCAGAACTATGGCAGGGTATAATTTGATGGGGATGCTCGCCAGGGTTTGAATTATAGATTGTAGAACATTTTCAGGTATTGCTGGTCGGCCCGTTTTTCTTGTTTGCTTGTTTGCATGTTCCCCTCCAAAAGCTGTAGATGGATCCCATGTTCAGCTATTTTGTTCCATACATTTGCCATGCGTAGCTGTAAGGCAAATGTCCATATTTTTCATCAGACGGATCAAATTACCCTAATCCTATGTCTAACTCAAATGCTTCCAAACATATTATAGGCTCAAACCCTGTAAACCCCGAGTCCAAATCCAATTATATGGACGCAAGATCCCGTTCACAGAAGCAAGTGTGGTTTTGATTATTTTTTCTTTGTTTTTTTTTTTTTTTTTTTTTTTTTTTTTTTTTTTTTTTTATCTTGGACGGGTGCGTGCTTGTGTGATGCAACGGGTTTTATTAATTCCATTCGGGGATTTTTTTTTCCTATCATCGTATTTCAACTTTTCTTGTATTATTATTCCTTGTGACCCTATAATAATTCTTGGGTTTATTTATAATGACTTAATTTTATATTTTATTAGTATTATTATTATTTGTTAGTAATAATGTATTATAGGATAATTCTATTCAAATAGGAAATCCTAATTTTTTTTAACATACTTATAATTATATCACTCGAATTAAAATTTATTATCTAATAATAAATACTTAAGAAAAATGAATACTTCCTATTCCAATAAGGATTTCTATTTATTTGTTTATTGATATTTGTATTTAAGAAAAACCTAGAGTAAAATTTAATCAGAACTCGCTATTTTTTTAAAACAATAAATTCCATCTAATTACTAAAATTTTACTTAAATTAAAATGTTTACTTATTAAAATACATACTCAATGTAGATTTTTACTTATTTTTAACATAAACTTAAAGTTATTTTAATATTTGCATAGAACTATCATCTTTTTTTTACTAAAAATAAAGTAAAATTAATTTTTTTATTTAAGAATAATAGTTAGCAATAATTTTCAAATTAATTTATGTCAATATATAAAAAACATAAAACATCTAATACGGTATTATCATTTGTCTTTTAATTATTTTATAATATTATTCTTTATTTTTGATTAGTAAAAATTTTATTAATATATAAAATAAAGGACTTTAATACGGTGTTGTCATTTGCCATCTAATTATTTTACAATGTTATCCTTTAATTCTTATTAGTAAAAAAAAAAATTCTATTGTAATTAGGGTTTGTTTTGAATCTTTTCATACTTTTTTATTGTAATTAGAATTTTTTTCCACTTGTGATATTACTTGTTATTTAATTATTTTACAATATTAATCTTTATTTCCTATATGATGTAGTTAAGATTTATTAATATTAATATTTTACAATATTAATATTTATTAATCTTTTTATTTTGCAAAAAATTACTTTTTTGTTGTAGTTAAGATTTATTTTGAATTCTTTAATATTTTTTTATTATAACTAAAATTTGTTTTCTCACGTGTCATCTAATTATTTTATAATATTATCATTTTTTATTAATAAAAATATTAATTTTTCTAAGAAAACTATCATTTGCTTCGAATTCTTTAAATATTTTTTTTATTATAATTAGAACTTAATTTGATTTTATTATAATTAATATTTATTTCAAAACTTTTAATTGCGTATTGCACGGATTAGTGGCTAGTTTTATATATTATTGACATGTATATTTGGTTATCATTTTCAAATACGTCCTACATACCTATTGCGGGTTTTGACTAGTTTTAATTTTTGTAAAAAAAAATGCAAAAAAAAAAAACAAAACCGCGGAAGCAAGAGCCGATCGCCGACTCGGACAAGCTGACAACAGTATATGTATCTATCCGTCCACGTTGCTCATTTTCAATCGTTGATCACCAAACGCAAACGCATCCCAAATCGGTAGGGCTTTAGGATCGCTAGGGTTTCCTCCGTCTCCTTCTTTTCCCTCTATAAATTCACGTACTGCTCCCCTTCCATTACCCCCGACCATTTGTATTCTTACGGTCTGTCGATTTCGTTTGTGTTTTGAACGATTGCGCAGGCGTTGTTGCCTATATTGTTGCATCTGAAGGAGTTTGTGGATTTTGGTTACGTGTTTGTTTGTTATTAAATAAGAAAAAGATTGACCTGTGATAGCTCTGTTGGAGATGGAGAGGATGATTATTTCCCCAGATGACCGAAGCAGATTATATTGTGCTGCTTTGCCAATCTTTCTTACAAGAGAGATTCAAGCCACAGATCTGATCCATCTCAAAATTTGATGTACTTTTGTGACTAGTAATTTCGATGAAGCGCTGTGATTTGTGAAATGAAGAGGATGGAGGTGAGGATTTATTTCCCCAGACGATCGAAGCTGATTATACTGAGCTGTTTTTCAATCTTCTCTTTGCAGGGAGATTCAAGCCAGAAATCTGATCCACCCATTATTATTACTCCTACTCTTGTTCTTCTTCCGTTCGTTTCAAAATTGTTGAATGTTGATTTGTGCTAGTTACAGGTTTTTTGCATTAATCTGCGCAAAGGACATTCTTATTTTAGTTGGTAGGAAGCTAACAGAATGTGATTTGGTAATGATTTGGAGTTCACAATCACAAATAGACTTGGACTTTTCAAATCAGTGGTCTACAATATTAGACTAATCCGAGATTACTTGGAATCGTAGTCGATGCCCAAATTGCTGACAATTACAATTCTAAGATGAATCTCAGAATTTAGACTTACCCAGTATTACTAGCCGACGTTGGCAGGGATTTCAAATCCTAAGGAGCACAATAAATGGAATTCTGTAATTAGCTATAGCTTATAATGAGGTGAGTGAAAGAGTGGTTGATTGAATGAAAACTACGTTTCCTGGCATTGGGAAAGAAGTTGATCATGTCGTCCCAAACCGGACAGATGGAGGCGCTTGCAACATCGTCGGCGGCGACCTGTTCCTGCTGGCATGCAGGGCAGTATACCATCAAATGCCCTCTAACCAACCTCCGCTATGCTGTTGGGAAATATTGAGCTTTAAGGTGATGATTATGATTAGGAGTGATTTCATGTAAAAATATTTCAGCAATATTAATTTCAGCAATCTCTAGCTTAAACATGCAGTTGGCATTCACAACTTTTTTCAAGGATTTGAATACTTATCATTTTAATTATTTTATTTATTTTTTAATTTATTGTAGATAAATAAATATAACTAGTTATAATTAAACTTATTAGTATATTATATATATAATATAAAAATTATATTATTATATTATTTTATTGAGTCGAGTTCGAGTCGAATTCAAGTTATAATCGAGTCGAGTCGAACACGTCAAATATTCACGGGTTGGTTCGTTCAATTAACAGCCCTATTAGTGATGTACTAATTCTCTAATATGCATGTTTTTTATATTTTATTTTTTATTTTTGTAAAAGCCAATTCTCTAAGTATGTTTAAGCAATCTTTTAAACTCAGGAACTAATATATTAGCATTAATTTACGTCAACCTATTTGAACTAAGTTATTGCATACATTTTTGTTGGCCGTTGCAAGTTATTATTTTTGGTACGGAGTTAAATAGCTTCTTTGTACTTCTGTTTGTCCATATTTTATAGCAAAGGACAGCATAATCCATTGTTAACTGAGATGTAAGTAGTATAATTATGTTGAAAAGTAGTCTAAGCTTATGCTTAGTTTCCAACACAAGGCATCCCCGTCCGCGTCTCCTCGAAGTGGGTTCCACCTGTATTTTTAATTTTATATCAACTGAGAAAAAAAAACTCTTTTAAATATTCTTCAACTTCGTTTCATTATTCATTTGCAAATTCAATCTTCTCAATTGTTATTAAGCTGGCAAAATTAGTGGTTTAGAGTAGGAATCAAACCCTCCCAACCTTCGGGTCCACCTGCTGTCCATAGATAAGCTCATATATCTCTTATGACGTATAAATATATCCATCTAAATAATAAAAATTAACGCTTACAGATATTCTTAAGTAATTATTTTTACCACGTACATGCCCAATATGTATAGTTTCATTGTTGGTTAATTACCCTAATTATCGAGCACTTGAATATTCAGAGGTGATGTTCTTAGCCAATTCACCAAACACAATTATTGGATGATGACCTTCACTTAGAACAATAATATATGACGAACTTTTTTTTATAAAAAAAAAAGAGCGAATGTGATAAGTCTTTAATAAATCATAATGGGCCCACCATGTGCATTCTACATGGACTCCCCCGTGTTCACGAGATTAGAAATTTTCAATGGGCCCAGGGCCAAGGCTGCATATTGGATCCATTAATTAAATTAAATTAAATAAATTAATAATGGGTCACGGGTGTAGTACTTGTTACATGGCCGTGGTCCAGCTAATTGCATACCATTTGTGTGGTCTCCCCGGAGTCTCGGAAGCATCCTAAGCTT
>JAVDBV010051143.1:0-11396 GCA_032619315.1 Piper longum
TTAAGACTGAAATATAAGTGGAGTAGGTAAGGTCAACTTTTTCATACCCATAAATTTAGTTCACTTGTCTGATTTACTAAGTCCTTAATTCATCTACTTAAAGTCAGCCCCCTATACGCAAGGCCTGCTCTATATCTTCCTAATGTATCTTTGGAAAAGTCTGTCATTTCGGTCATGGATCATTGTACTAGAAACTGTTCATGTTATTGATCTGCTAAATTGGTTTTCTTACAATGATATTGCCCACAAGAAACTAGGTTGGTATGATCAGTATATATAACTATGTCCAATGTCGTTTTAGGGCGACAAGATGTTCCAAAGTGATAGTACTGGATCACTAAATAGTGATCTATGTACAGCTCTTAAAAATGTTCGGAATTGGAACATACATGCGATCGTTTTTATCTTTCCAGCGGAACCTGTATGAGAAATAACTTTCCACGTTAATTGTATGTTACGACTCTGATGATAATTGAGAGGACGACAACGTAACTAAACTAATAAGCTCAATGTAAGTCATTGATCATTCACGCCAAGTACAGAGAAATTAATTAGTTTCTGTGAATGTTGATTAATTATCGGAAGTGAACCAACATATATATTATGATCAGTACTATGGCCACTTCCAACTTCCCTCCCCATGCATAGTTAATTAACATAGGCATATAGCTAAATAATATTGCAAATATATAGTAAACACATTTATGGGATGCATTTCGTCCAGAATAATATGTACGTCAAGTGTCTATCGCCATATGTGCAAATACTTGAAATTATTGTGTACGTATAAACCTGATGATGAATTAGGCGGGAAGAAATTTTTGGGCCTCCACTAAAAATAAATATAATTTAAAAACTTGGGATTTCAATGTTAGCTAAGAAATGGAGTTTCACTCGGAGTTAACGTTTATATTATCAATGCATGACATATAAAATTAATATATTTTGTTCTCTTTGACACTTAAAATTAATAAATATGTAATCTATATATAATAATTAAAGTATTGATTTAATTAAATTAGAAGAAAATTAACAAGTTTTAATGATTTTAATTATTTGCCTGACTCGGGCAATCAATTCATATCTATCAACAGAGAGAGTCGTGTATGGCTCAAAATATCAAACAATGAAATCAACCCAAAAAGGTTTGATTAAAGTAAAAAGTAAAATTAACTAAGAACAAAAGGGCCCGACTAAAGATGCGGGGACAATTAGATGGGACTAGGTAGCTCACGGTGGTCCAGAGAGAGAAAGAGATGGGAAAGCAACATGCATGGGTGAGGGAGCATTGAGAAGACTTGTGCTAGATAGGGCCTGGCCGACTGCTTTCAAACACAAACATTTGAGAGAGTTAAATAGGGTTGCAGCTAGTTTATAAAACTTTGATGTATGTATAAGACCAAAGAATTGACTAATCTACTGGTTTATCTTTCCTGGCTAGAT
The DNA here is from genome assembly GCA_032619315.1 of Piper longum. Taxonomy (NCBI): domain Eukaryota; kingdom Viridiplantae; phylum Streptophyta; class Magnoliopsida; order Piperales; family Piperaceae; genus Piper; species Piper longum. Next base: position 1,444 of record JAVDBV010051143.1, read on the forward strand.
GTTTCCACTCGTTTCTTGCAATGAAATATTTAAATAAATTAGATACTTCAATGTTGGCTGCGAGAATGATCAGCTTGGCAAAAGGAAGATAGAATTTATTATATCAACTTATAAAACCAAACCTGAAGATGAATTAGACTGCTTCCTATTTTGAAGATGTTTAATCAACGTTATAAACCAAACCCAAAAGTTTCTTTTCATCATTTGATTTAGAAAATGCTATTTTTTTGTGTCCGTTAACAGAAATAAGGATGAGAGGGATCCTTAATTTGCACTACCTATGAAATAAGACGTCTTTTTCAAATTAAATTAGAAACAAAGATCTCTACTATGCATAGTAGTCGGGCAGAGCAATCTAGATTCATCTAATTATTAATCTTCACTTAACAGTGAACAGGAGATAAAATATAATCTTTTCTGTAGCAGATCCCATTCTATCCAATTCCATGTATATTCTATCGATCCCTCTATTTGCATCACATGTAAGTGGACAGTATATGAGCTACAGAAACTAGCTATTAGCTTTATTCCCTTAGGATGGCTGGAAATGTTCTACCCTACATGCATCTGCAAGCTGAAGCACCCAAAGCTTGGGCCAACACTGTGGCACAACATTCCTCTTTTTGCATTCTTCCAAAAAAAAAAAGTACTCCCTCTTTTATTATGTGAAATTCTGTGTTGTAAACTCTAATACCCATTTCCAACTGGAAGGTATTCTCATCAATCAAACACATCACACATGATATATATATATGAAATCCCCGGCGAGTATAATTTCTACAGTAGTTCTGAGTAATGCTTTGCTATAAAGAGGAGGTATATATATATAGACGAAGGAATGTTTCGGCAATAGTTGTTTTTGAGTTTTTGGGAATAAAAAACAACATTAGTTATTATATACAGCGATCTGATATGGATGCATATGATCAGTACCCTCGCTAAATTAAGTTCACTTCAGACCCGCCGATTAGCTAGCTAGTTTATTAGGAGATTATCTTGTGCCCACTTCATGAAAACTAATATAATGCAAATTTGAACGCTTTCTACCTAATCAAATACAATATTCTATGGCCTAGCTATTTTGACCAAACTTGGCTCTTTAACAACGAGTACTTGGTTTTTATAAATCAAACTTGACTAGCTAGACATTAAACTAACTAGTGGCACTTTCTCAGTAGAATAGAAAATACTGTCATGTATGGCACATCCAAAAAATCCAACAGTATAAGATCAACTAGCTAGGAAGCAGGCCTGGTTCCTTATTTACTAATTGGTATATTACGATTATTGACAGATCTTGGGAGACAATGGCACATACACACAAGGTGTTGGTATAATTTCAAAAGAATTGAGCCAAACGGCGTTTTCTAATTATCTACTGCCGATAGGTGGCAATGTAGTTAATGAGTTTGTTGGACACATGCTATTCTTGGGAAGAAGCCACAAACGGGGTTGGGAAATTCTGCAGCAGTTTGATGGCATGCATATATTTATTCATTCTTTATAAAGAGTCTTCTTTGGTCGTTGTTTTTTGTTAGGGTTTTTAGTTTACATATAAAGACTGCAGTCTTCTTCTGTTAGAAAGGCTGGTGGTATTGGTATTGAGTTGGAGTTTCCATACAGCATGCCGCATATTAAGGTGTGGACTATTCTCATTGAAGAACAAGAAGAATAAAAGAAGCAAGACTAGTGTTGGTTTTGTTCATAATTTTTATTTTTTTTGTGCGTATCTATTTTTTTGTTTGGATAAGAAATGGGGACAAAGTTAAAGGGCAGGAGAGGCTGAAGGGATCGCAGACCCAGCTCTGGTTTGTAGTGATTAAAAGGATGTCTCCTAGTGGTAAAATACCACAGTAACTTCAGTTCTGCTATGCAGCACTGTCTTTATCAGGTTCAAATGGCACTTGCTTTTGCTGGAAATTTGAAATTTTCTTCCCTCAATTATTAGTACACTATATTCAGAGAGATACTCAACATTATATGGAAATAATTTGTAGTATTATGTATAGTTTAGTTCAAAATACAAATGAACAAGTTACAAGTACATGTGATAGCTATAACCATGCCATCATATAGGATGAAGAAAACTTATAATAAAGTAGAGGAACCTTACAGGTGAAATGACCCACATCCTTAGCTATAACCTTGTATTCCTTATGGATGGTTTCAATCATCTTTGACGCCTCACTTTTTATTATCCAATATGCATATCAGATTTATTTATACAGAATTATTAAACAAGTTGATCAGGAACATTTCTTCTTTCTTTCCTCCACCAGTTATCAAATAATTGGGTCATAAGCGAAATTTCCCACAAACCGCGCGCAACCTACTGTAGCACTATCAAGAGTCTCCTCCATGATGAAATGTCTTAGCTTACATAAAAAATATATGAATTTTGTTTTTTTTTCTCAGTAAAATATAAGTATAAACTTAGGGGGAATAAAAGTATCTAATATTGATCATCTTAACACTTCCTATACGGATCTAATTAATGTGAGTTTGGTATGTGGAAACATTTGGACAAACAATCCTTTGGATTAATTAAATTGCCATATATATACATATATATATATATATAGATGAAGTGTAAATGCAGACACATATACAAATTCTTTTCATATTGTGTGATACGTACATAAAGGTTTTACCGAGAAAGGTTGATCAAGACCCTTGTCTGGACATGAGCAATAGGATACTGGCGTTAGAGTAGATACAGAAGAGAGTAAGAGGGAGAAGGTGAGAGCAGAAGAGAGGCCGGAGGGGGAAAGGTCTATTACAGGGTCAGTGGGCCCAATACAGCTTACCTTGACCACACCATAACGTCTGCAAGAAGAGAGCAGGACAGCCCTCCACCTCCTCCTCCTTCCTTCCTCCTCCTCCTCCTAGCTTCCATTAAAATCTTCACTTTTGTCCATTTTTTATAAAGCTCAGCTGTGGGATTTTGTTTCAGCAAGCTGTGAAACAAACAAGGCAAAGTGTATTCACTTTGTTTTGACAGAGATAGATTGCAGGACAGCCCCAAAACTAGAACAAGACCCACCTCAATTTCCCATCTGTTATCTTCAGTTCTTCTTCACTTGCTTCCCTTTTCTTATTCAATAGTTCTCGTGGAGGATTGTATCTAAATCCATCTACATCGTCATGAAATTCTCTGTGGAGGTTTTGCGTTGTGTGTGAAAGAAAATATTCTCCAAGGAAGGGGTAGATCCATATCTCAATAACCACATGGAGGAATTTTGATTCCTGAGACAAGATTGTAAGGGAATTTTGATTTGTATCCAATAAAGGGTCAGACGTTGCAAGTACTAGGAAAGGATTGAAGATACAAAACATGGCTGCTGCTTCTTCATCCACTCAATTTTTTGGTATCAGAGAAGATGATTCCAACCAGATGAAGCAACAACAACAACAACAACAAACTTCCACAGCTACAACTTCATCAACAGCTCCATCCTCAGCACCTCAGAAGAAGAAGAGAAATCTCCCAGGAACTCCATGCAAGTACCCAATTCCCCTACTCCTTCAAATGAATACTTAGCATGCATCAGTACTTGTATCTACTAATTTGGATCTTCATGACAAGCACTCATAATAGTCTACTTAATTCCCTCCCTACAAATGTTACATATGCAGATCCAGATGCAGAGGTGATTGCACTCTCACCTAAGACTCTAATGGCTACCAACAGATTCATATGTGAAGTTTGCAACAAGGGGTTTCAAAGGGAGCAGAACTTGCAGCTCCATAGAAGGGGCCACAACCTGCCATGGAAGCTAAGGCAAAAGAGCCCCAAGGAGGTGAAGAGGAAGGTATACCTCTGCCCAGAGCCCACCTGTGTCCACCATGACCCCTCTAGAGCCCTTGGCGACCTCACCGGCATTAAGAAGCACTTTTGTAGGAAGCATGGCGAGAAAAAGTGGAAGTGCGAGAAGTGCTCCAAAAGATATGCAGTTCAGTCAGATTGGAAAGCTCACTCTAAGACCTGTGGCACTAGAGAATACAGATGTGACTGTGGCACTCTTTTCTCCAGGTAATTTAATCCAATCACCTCTATCTAGCTAATTGATAAAGAGTAGTCGAAGGTTAGTCATTGAAAGTTGGAGATCTAAATAAATACGATGTGGGTCTTCCAAAAAAGATCAGATTTATTTAACTTGTGAAGGGTTGAATTAAAGTCTGGTCATTCATACATATATATATGGTTGGTTTTTAGATGCGGTGAGTGTTTGTTCTCCATTTCTTCATGTGATTGTTGTTAGTGAGCTTGCAAGCAAGGAGTACAAACTGTTACCCCGTGAATCTCTCTTTCTCACTTGGAGAAGTGCTAATGTTTATATCTTTGTAGAGAAGTCGATAAGATTTTCAAAAAGACTGCTCGTACGACACAAGTATATGGCAGAGTAACAGTCCTCTCCTTTCTTGGAACCAACGCCATTTTTTCTATCACGAGCTCACAAAATTTTCATTACCTCCTTCCTATTCACGTGCTGCCATGTAACAAAGGTTTACTAGGTTTGTTCTTTTCTGGGCTGTCTCTACGTGGCCATGGCAGTGCCCTCTTTTTCTTCACGAGAAACGTTAAAGGGATCAGTAAGGAGGTAGAAGAAGAAGCTTTCTCTTTCAAGAACATTTTTTGATTAAACCTTTAATGGGAGTTCTCATTAATTGAGGAGTTGTTTCATGGTTTTAGTTATAAAACTTCTGGTGGGCAAAGGAATTTTCATGGGACTAGCATTGAATGATGGATAGAAGTTTATAATCATGCAGAAGAATCTTTCCTTGCATTGATTGAAGCCCCTTTCACTGCATATACATACATATGTACGTCTAGATTTCCTTGTTGAATGTTTCATCACTTTCATGGATTTAATGACACTCGTCCTCTCACTCACCCTTGCCTCTCCCACTCAATATCTGGCCCTTTCTTTCTGCAAATCCATCCCCTTTCGGGAAAGTGCAGGAAATCAATGCACATTATCGTTTCCACTTGATCCGTTTCCCTGGTAAAAAACTGAAGAAGATGACCCTCACTTTCTACCGTCTACCTCGTCATCATCCTCACCTTGCATATTGTGAGTTAAGATCGAATTAACAATCTCATTACATATATATAATACCCCCTATCTTAATTAACTAATTATGTTCTTCCACATTTAATTCGTGAAGTATATATTTTTAATTGAAACTAATATTCAAGTTTTGCTTCAAATTATAAGTTCTTGCTGCTTCTTAATTAATTGCTAATGCATAATTAGTGGACCAGATTTATTTTTGTAGTACCATATGTAATAACTTGTTTATCAATTTGTTAATCCTTCCTAAACAATCACTAAGAAAAGTTCCAATTCATTAATTTGGTCTTGATAGATCAATAATTTACACATATGGTGTGCATGGATGTAATAATAATCTTATAATAACGTTGGTTTGTGTATGATTGATTGAACTACACAGGAGGGACAGCTTCATAACTCATAGGGCCTTCTGTGATGCACTGGCTCAAGAGAGTGCAAGGCTCCCTACCGCCCTCAACACCATGGCTGGGGCCGGCCACCACATCTACACCGCCAGCCGCAACACCGGCCTCGCCCTCTCCAGCCAGATTTCAGCCCTCCAAGACCACCACCAGCCCACCGACATCCGCCGCCTCGGCGCAACCGCGGCTCAATTCGACCACCTCCTACCGCCTACCTCTGCCGCCTTGCGACCTCCCCATCACCACACGTCCTCCCCATTCTTCCTCACCAACTTCCACCACGACGTCGACCACAACATCACCGCCCTCATCCAAACCAAGCCCTTCTCCGGCGGCCTCCTACCCATGCCGGACACAGCCGGCTCTTCCTCCTCTTCCGCCGCCGCCGCCTCTGGTCTCTTCAATCTCGGCTTCTTCTCCAACAACAGCAACGACAGCATGATTGCAGACCATCTCGGCAACGGCGGTGGTGCAGATGGGCCGGCGATGCTCTTCTCAGGCGGCACCATGATAGACGCCGATGGCAGCGGCCATGGACAGATCCCACCTCTCTACAACGGGCCGTCATTGCCACAAATGTCTGCAACTGCACTACTGCAGAAGGCAACCCAGATGGGTGCAACCACCGGCGGAAATGAAGGAGCTTTTTTGAGAGCCTTCGGCAGCTCCTCCTCCTCCTCCAACAAGTCCGAGTGGCCCCCCGCTGTGTCCTTCTTGCCGGAGACGATGAGATCGCAGATTGAGACGGACAACCACCTCGAGGACTTGATGAACTCGCTGGCGAGTGGTGGGCCAGATGGGTTGACGAGGGATTTCTTGGGTGTGGGCGGGATAATGAGAGGCTGCATTGGAGGAGGAGAGCATGGAGGTGGCCACCATGGGATTGATATGAGCTCTTTGGATGACGATATGAAATCTAAAGCAGGCGGGATGAGACCCAGCTTCGGAGGGGGTAGCTTGCACTGATAAAGATCATGTTCATATAATATAGGATAATTTGTCGCGATCGGCCTTGCATGTATGCATGGTAGGAAGACCATGCATGATCAAATATATGTGCTCATGAATAGGTATGCATGCAGCTCAATAGATATTGTGGATTTGACGAAGAAACGGTAGTAGTTGTTTTGAGCTTCTAGATCATTATTATAAGGATATTATTCCGTATTGATTACACGTACCCAGGTGTGGCCTCATGATCAAAAACCTTGAGAACTAGGTATGTCATGATATTTCTTTCTTTTTTTTAATTCCACCTTTTTTTATGATCTATAATAATTAGTTGATCATTAGTTCTTATACAAATATTCCTTTTTGCTGTTCTTTCTTTTCTGGAGCTCAAGTTATACATTTCTGAATACGTCATTCAAACTTGGTAAGTGGCCAGGTTTGTTTTCTAATCTGCATGAGTATTTTTACAAGAGAAGCTGCCTGCAATGCGGCATGCATGGAGGAGATGTTGCAGCACTTATCAACTCTCTACGTAAAATTAGGGTTTGAAGTCTCACTGTTGAGTTGATTATTGTTAAATGTCATGTTATCATGTGCAAATTAAACTCCGACCAAAGGGAAGGAATTCCACCTCATTCTTTGCTTATAATGTACATGGAAAGCCTTTTTATTTTTTCTGATGAGTAGTATATATCTTCATCTTACCATTCTTTCTGGCCATATATATAAATTTTAAAACTCCTCGTAATCTGCACAAGTTTGAGAAATCAAACATATAATATCTGATTGAGTACGGCCACATATGAAACAGTAAATGTTTTTTCCAGATACAAAAATATTGTCAGCTAGGTGCATGCTAGCTGTGTCCGCAGTTAGGTGATGAATGTTCACGTCCGAAACGTCTGAAATTGGACAGAGATTCTTAGCTGCATGATTTATACGCCCAGCAGCTGCAGGGTGCAGGAAGGCATCTGGAAATGTCGCTATGTTCACCGCCTTTCTCCTTCCTATCTGCCATATTCCTACTATCTATGTATGTTGTGCTCATTAAAAAATGCATTGCCTTCATCTTTTTACCATAAATATCAATTTATTATTAGAACTCGAAAATATCAACTTTACTATTCACAGGATGCACTAATTACATACAGTAAAACTCATAATAAAAGTATCAATATAATGTTAATTTTGATATATTTTTTTGTCCATATTTGACAAATAATTAATTGATGATTAATTGTATTACCTACAAAAGAATTTGATGATGCATTTGTGCCAAATATTTTGAAGTACTATTTCCAATTTGGAGATATTTATATAATTTGATTATATTGAAAATTGTTTAATTTGGAGTTAAATTGTATAATATATTATGTAAGTTATTAAAACTGTATTATATATTATTATTTTATTGAAATTACAAGACCAATAACACTAGTTAGCAGTTTAATTACTTGGCTCATTACCACCCCTAGATTGAAAATGGTAGCTATTACTACCACTTCGAGAGAAAAAAAAAAGTTATTGTACTTCCAACAGTAAACAACAAACTAATTATAAATTTAAAGTACAAGGCCGATAGTATATATATATATATATATATATATATACACACCATCCCTCAAACGTGCATGTAGCCGATGGAGTATGTATTGTATCTGCTTTACAAATACTGGTATGGTCACGGGAAGAGTAGCAGTGTGTTTCTTTCGTCTTATCTGTTGGCAGTATTATCAGGCGAGTGGTATTCAAATATCCTCTCCTTTTAACTCTTTTATCTCATGCTTTCAATATCTATCGTATGCATATAATTAGTACCACCTTCTCGTGCTTGCTTATGATCCTGTTTGTACGTAAATTTGATGTAGTTTGGGGAGGTCATATATGATATATACGTGTACCTACATATAAGAATCTATTTCCATTTTGTATTATTGCACCTCGCAACGGTATACAGTACTCAATAAGAAGCCGAGGAATATTGGTCGGACGAAATTACTGCTTTCTCTGCTAGGGCGTTTCTTGCGTCAAATCTATAAGTCAAATCAATGTTTTGAAGTAACAAAATTATGTATTTGTCAATTTAGAGTAATATATATATATATATATATATATATATATATATATATTTTACATAATCACAATTTATTTGTTGAATTAAAAAAATAGTACTCGATTTAGAATCAACTCTGAGTTGACTTTGTTGTATAGGCTGCCTATTAAGTGCATATTTTGAACTTTGATTCAACCAAGTGAAAATTAATTAAATATTTCACTATATTCACAAAAAAAATTGTTGAATCTAAGTTTCATTAAGTTGGTAGAAATTAAGTACATGAAAAAAAATAAATTGATAAATTATTATAAATAATTAATTAAGCATAATGCCAAAAGTTTACTAATTAAACCTGACTTAATTACTGATTAGCATATACTTGCTAAGCACACTTGGTGATTAATTAAGTTCTACACCTTTGACAATGACAAGCTGTTGAGCACATAATTAAGGCTGATATATTGGACTATACTTCAGTTGAAAAGTATAGTCCATGAAATAATCTTAGAAATCGCAAAATTATATATTTGTTCGTGAAAATATAGCTCATAGATTATGTTGCTACGGTTAGGTCCATAAATGGTTAGCTGATTCACTAATTTATTGATTATACAGATTTAAATGACATAAATCTGTATACAGATTATACAGATTATACAGACTTTTTGAAATTGTTTTAATTTAAGTATAATTAATTAAATTAGTTTTGATAATTGAAAATTTCTACTGTTAATTCATTATATGACGATACTTTCTTATCATTTTTATTATTTAATACAACACGTACACTTGTATTATAATTTCCACATCAATAACGTATTAAAATCTACCCATGTCGGTGTGAAAGATCATGATCAATTTTTATCCATCATATTAGCTTTTGTAAATTCTTTCTTTTTCCTATATATGATACATGATACGTACGTACGTAATCAGCCAATGGCGACAGAACCAAATGAATCATAGTTTTAAATAAAAATTATATATATATATATATATATATATATATATATATATATATATATATATTCAAATTAAGAGCTGCTGGTCGGATTGGCAGGGCCACGGCCATGCAAGAAGTGATTAATGGATCCAATATGAAATTAATTAATTTAATTTAATTTAATTAATGGATCCAATATGTCAGCCCTCGGCCTGGGCCTGGGCCCATTTAAGTTTTCTAATCTCGTGAACCCGGGAAGTCCATGTAGAAATGCACATGGCGGGCCCATTTCTGCCAAGACAAAAGAATTTTTTTTATTAATTTATGATTTATTATAGAATTTTTTATTTTTTCAAAAAATATTCATCATATACTATTGTTCTAAGCGAAGGTCATCGTTCAATAATTATTTATGGTGCATTGGCTAAGGACATCCCCTCTAAATATTCAGGGGGTCAATAATTCGGGTAATTAACCAGCAATGAAAGTGTGTCTATATATATATATATATAGACACACTTTCA
>JAVDBV010051144.1:0-12094 GCA_032619315.1 Piper longum
ATATATATATATATATATATATATATATATATATATATATATATATATATTAAGGGCTAACCATTTGGTCTGGGATAAAACCAAACCGAACCGCTTATCCGATTAACCGAATTGAAGTAATTTAGCTAACCAACAAAAACCAAATTACAATTAATAACCAAACTGGCCAAACCGAACTAATTCAGTTTGATTTGGTTTTAACCAAATTAACCAAAATAATAAATAATATTTTCTATCATTAATAATATACATTATTCTCCAGTTTTATTTATAAAATAAAAAATTGTTAGTACACTTTTCGGGATAATTTCAAATTTATTATGAAAAGTTATATAAATAATATTCTAATATGAGATATTATATAATAGGTCAATAATATATAATATACTAAACTTTCATCTCAATAAAATTATTTTCAATAAATTGAACCAAAATAACAATTTTATAAATCTTTGATACATATCATGATGAATAGAAATACATAAAGGTACATGTAAAACATTAAAGAAAAAAAGTGAAGAAAATGATGTGACTAATTCTTTTTTATTGGTTTATTTAGTTCGATTGGTTTCGATTGAAAATCGACTGAATTGACCGAACTAAGTTTGGTTGATTTTTAGTTTCTACCAAACTACAACCAAATCAAACTAGCACTAAACCGAACTACCAAAATGAGTTTAGTTTGGTTGGTTAGACTAAACCATGCTCACCCTAATAAAATTATATATATATATATATATATATATATATATAATTTTGTCTAAGATTGTTTTGTCTAAGCCAAGGCTAGAAAATATTTCTACCCTAAATTTTGATATGGGATATTTGATTACATAGACAGCTCAGATTTTTTCTTTTAAAAAAATAAAAACATAAATCTTCCCCAACAGTGTTGCTGGCGCCTGTGGCTACACTTGCCAAATCCGACCATGGGCAGCCAGCCATGTTTGGCCCCCTATTGGCCAAATCCAGCTACGGGGCAACCAAACATGATTGGCTGACCTGCTGAAAAAACAAAAAAGATCTGGTCTCTGCCGGCCAGGTACCATTACCATGGTTTGGACCTTGCTTCCAGCCAGTGGCAGGCGAACTTAACCTGCAGCGGCCAGATCCAATCGTGGGTGGTCATGTCTGTCCCCCTACCAACCAAATTCGGCCATGGGGCAACTAAACATGATTGTATGGCTGTGCCAAAAAAAAAAATAGATCTGGTCTCTGCCGGCCAGGTCCCATTACCGTGGGCTGGATCTGGCTGCCAACTAGTGATAGACCTAACCTCCAGCGGCCAGATTTGGTCGTGTCACAAAAAAAAAAAAAAAAAGCCTGAATACATCCTGGATTTTGGGCGATCTTGCTTGCCACTAACGGCCATCATTGGCGAAATTAAATTTAACAAAAAAATATTTCTCCCCAAACATTCTAATCATAATGAGGTTATAAGCTAAAATATCATAGTGCGTAAAATATACTCAGCTTGATCTTTTTGTTTTGTTTAATGTCGCTTAATTGTCCCCCATCAAAAATTATGTGCAAGTTTCCCTCCCTCACTATTGAAACTTCACAGGACGAGGCATGCACTGCGAAAGATTTCTCACATATATTATTGTAATTATAAATGACAGATATATAAGAACTAGTGTGTAGTGTGATAAATTACTAGCAGAGAATAAACTACACAGTCATGCGGCATTGATATTTGCTTAATATATGAAAGACTCAACACTGGACGTAGACGACAAGTAGATGATCAAATATTATGAGGAAGAGATCATGTTGGGTGCACATATTAGAAAAAAATACAGTGATTGCTTACTTGACTTGCAAAAAGTCGGTCTAAAAAGATTGTAGTTTTTGCATACGTATACTACCAAGAAGATTAAATTAGGTTTTTTGTGTTGTTGGTAACTTTAAAGTGTGACCGAATAGGCCAGGAGATGTTAATAAAATTCACTTGATCATGTGGTAGAGCGTGGGAAAGTTGTGAGTAGGGTCATGCTTGGTATCGTTTCATCCTTCAGAGACCAGATAAAAGCCTTGGGATTGAAGGCAAAAACTTTAATCATGTCCTAGGGGAAATATAATTATCTCCCTGTAATTGCAGGGTGCAAAAGCTTCACCCTGAAAAAGAAAAGATAAAGAGGCAGAGATTCAAAACTGTCGCAGAGATAGAGAAATCAGATCAGGGGGAGATCATATAGCTAGGGCCGTCTCACGGCCTGCACAAACTTCAGAAAGTTTGCTTGGAAAGAAAAGTGGGAAAGAAGAAGAGTATGAGTAGTACTCGAGTTATCATGTCTTTCTTCTCTTTTCTCTCTCTCTTTAGGGGGTTCTAGAAAAGAGTAAAGAGAACCCTGCAAAAGAGGTTATGGGCTTCGTTTGAAACTTGATTCTTTATTATCTCGCTCTTTCTTTCTGGATTAATGGGCAGATTCCAAATTCTAGCTTAAGACCCATCTTGGGATTACCAAGCTTTTAAAGCTAAGCTTTCATGGAGTCTGCAAATCTTAGCCATCTGCATCCACATGACCAACAACAGTTTGGGGGGTCGTCCTCCCTTGGGCTTCCATCTTTTCTTGGAGTTGACAGCCATCATCTCTGGAGCCAAAATTTTTCAGAGTAAGTTCATTCCACAACTGATTCTTCATACATTGTTTGTTCTCATGTAATTCTCTTTTGTCGATATGTCCATTTGATATTTCCTCAGATACTCGGGACAAGTACCATACAGCGGTCTGGAACACAATTTAACCAGGAAACTGACATTTACTAATACATCCATTTGGAAATGGATCTTTCTATAGACATCATAATTTCACGCCCATTTATATAATGCTTCTAATTTAGTCTAAAAAAAATGAGTTCGTTTCATAAAGTTTTACGTCCTTGTGATTGTTTTTAGATCCCATCATATGTGTAGTTTGCCTTCTCTGAAAATCTGTCTTGTACGGCCAAGGTAAATTTGGAGCATTCTTGGCTATGCTACTGATTGTCTTTTCTTCTCCCATAGCTCCGTAATAATCTTAAAAAAGAATGTTGAGTCCAATATTGATCTCAAGTGACAAACATTATTATTTTTTTTAAAAAAATTTCCACTTACATTTCCAAACTAATATATATTTTTTCATATTTGTGCAGAGCTCCCAGTACTCATACAAGCCTACATCTAGAAGATGCAGTCACAAGTTCAAGAGAAGCACAACACCAGAAGGATAATCAAATCACAGTTCCACCTTCTATAAATGCCTCCATGTTTCAAGATGTAGGATACCAATGGGACAACACCAGACCAAGCTACAATAACAGTAGTACATCACAACTTCAAAGAATAAAGGAAGAACTGTCTGGGTCATTTCCCAAGTATGGTGACCCATCCCATCTTGGAGACCTAAATTTGCATTCCTCAAATTCCAACATTAGTAGGCACCAAGAGCAGTATGTTCAAGAGCTCAATGAGAGGCACTTGCTCAAGAACTTCAACAGTGTCCCTACTTCAGAATTGTATGGTTATGATGCAAAAAGAAACCCTAGTTGTGGAAATGTGCATATGCCAACTAGACGTGGTAGTAGCAGGATCCACCCAAGTGCTATCATCTCTAGCTTGACCCCATCGGCTTCTTCGTTATCATTCTCTTTGGGCATCATGAACATGCCGCCTATACATCATAATTGGGGTAACTCCATTGAAGGGAACTTTGTTGAGCTCACACCTGTTAATCCGGCATTAATTAGAGGTGAACTGCCATTTGGATCGAGTTATATTGCAGACCTCAACCAAGATCAGTCAACTGGATTATCTAACTCCCAAAAGGTGAGCTAGCTAGTGTTGTTATATTGTATATCATTAATCGGGTATATTGTTACAAGATAATATATAGCTAGCCCTTTTAATCATGATTTTAATCATGGTCACATTTGAACTTTCCCATGATAAACTATATATGCTACGTTTTCTTTATTCATTAAACGTGCTACGGATCGGTAGAATGGTATGCTTAAAAATGCATGACAAAAGCAGATTATTGGGTCGTTCTCTAGTCTTCCATTTTCTCGCTATAACAAGTTACTTTGCCCTTTTCTAATTAAATTCATGTTCTTTGCTTTGGTTACCTTTTTTTTTCTAATATATTTTGATATTCTAAAAAACATGATGCTAAATGTACAAGAGCAAAAAAGATTAATATTTTGTTTATTCTTCCCTACCCATGTCCTTGGAAGATACCTTTCCTCAATGGAGTCGCACAACCAAAGAGAACCTCTGAAGCATTTACAAGTACAAAACCACCTTCTTCCTCACCAATCTGCATGAAGCCTCGCTTCGAGTCACGCTGTTCCATGTCACCGTTCAAGGTGCACATACACTTTGCCTCTCTCTTTTTTATTTGTGGGTCAGCATTAAATAAAACCCATAACACTACACATTTTGCCTCTGTATTTGAATGACGATGGCAGAAACACATACAGGTAAGAAAAGAGAAGCTGGGAGATAGAATAGCTGCACTACAACAGTTGGTCTCACCATTTGGAAAGGTAGTTAACAGTTTCCTCTAGTAATCTTTATTTTACTTTTTCTTTTCTAACAGTAATGTTGATCTGCAAGCTTTTGCCACTAGAATCTAAAAGCTTTTGCTATTAGAAAGCTGTTCGCTTTCTTACTAAGTAAGCGCTAAGCAATGTTATGGCACTGTCATGTGTACAGACGGATACAGCATCGGTATTAATGGAGGCCATTGGATACATCAAGTTCCTTCAAGAACAAGTGGAGGTAACAGTCGATTTCTGAAGCTCCAATCCACAAAATTAGATGGCAATATGTAACCTTGATTGATACTTAATAGGACCCATAATGTAAAGTTTACATCTGAAAAATGCCTGGTTTCATCTCACATGCAGACCTTGAGCGTGCCATACCTGAAATCCTCAACGAATAGCAGCAGCACCTCCCTACATGGGGTAAGATAAATTACTTCTTTTCCCCGTCTTTTCTCATATCCAGAGCTTCTGGTTTTCTCTGGGATGAGACTTAGTGAAGGCCATGCTGGTATTTAAGCTGTCACACTATAGGAGGTCTATATGGGGAAGTGCAAGTTCACCTTAAATATATATTATAGTGTGTGCGTGTGTGTGTGTGTGTGTGTGTTTTTGAGATATTGACCTTGTTCTTTGAGCACTTATGATATCAATTTGCATGCATTATTTAAGTTATATGATCGTAAATCTTGAACCTTGATTAAAAATAATTCTTAAGAATAGGGCGTGGTGACAGCAAAATCTATCATTAATGTGAAGAAAATTTGGACTAAAATTTTTTTACGACGTTTTTTATGACAAATTTAGAACTTTATAAGTCATAAAAAATTTGTCGTCACTAAAATCCTGTTTTTGTAATATGATATTTATCATTTATGTGGAATTATTGATGGTTAGATATTCATTTCATGCTTAGAGGATATCATTGTTAATGATTAAAGGGTGTTTTTAATTCTAAAATAGCTAGGAACTCCTCCTATGGGAGAAAAGGGGGGGTATAACACTTAATTTTAAGTGGTTAAGCATGGTTTAATTTAGTCTTAGGTGTGAGATTTTACCCTGTGTAAATATTTGAGCTTTTCCTCACTTTTCTCCCCTTGAAACGTTATGGGATTGAATAGAAAATTTAATTTAAAGGTTATGCATGCATGATTCATTCGGCTACGAAAAGTATCCCATCCCTGCACAAGAACTTTGTGGAATACTTTACTGTATTAATTAATGATAATGATATGAAATAAGTAATTAACACAAGACGATTTATTTTCATCACCAAAAATGCTAACACTTCACAATCTTAACCATACCCAAGTGTAATACGATGTCATAAAATGCAATGCGTGCACCTAAATTTTAATTTATCTGCTGTACATTATATATACATCACTATAGCAAGAACAAGAAAAGGAGCAAGTGTTGAATATATGAGAAACCCTCTTAACAGGAACATGCACCTTACTTAGCTATACGTGTGTTCGGTTGATTTGGACAGGGGAAGAAGGGTGGCGACGAAGAAAGGGACAATGAGCCAAAGAGAGACCTAAGGGGCCGAGGGCTTTGCCTTGTGCCATTATCTTGCACATCCTACGTCGCCGACGACACTGTTTGGTCACCTCCAAACTTTAGGCCTCGCATTGGAAGTGCAAGCTCTTATCAATATGTTCACAGTTAATACTACTACCAATCATACTATGGAAGGTTACCAACAATCATGGCACCGCAGATAGAGCCAAACCTCCAGGAATTATGACTTGCTAAGGTTCAGTCTTGTCTGTAAGAACCCTCAAAGTGTGTTACTTAGGTTGCAGCTATGGTATGTCAGTAGAAGAAATGTCCGGTACTTTGTATTCTAGTGGAGCAAATTTGGTCATCTTTCAGTGGCATCAATCCTGAGATAGACCAAGTTTGGTCCACTATTAATATTGTAGCCTCCATGTTTAAATGATTGGCCAACCGCCGGTCCTCATGTATTCATGAGTTAAAGTTTTATGAATTGGTGTTTAGTAGGAATGTTTTTATATTTGGATACATCCT
This sequence comes from Piper longum, assembly GCA_032619315.1. Taxonomy (NCBI): domain Eukaryota; kingdom Viridiplantae; phylum Streptophyta; class Magnoliopsida; order Piperales; family Piperaceae; genus Piper; species Piper longum. The sequence goes on from JAVDBV010051144.1 coordinate 6,562, forward strand.
ATGCCAAATCACTTTTTTATAATTTAGTAGAAACAGCCAGGTCATTAATTAGTGCAAAATTGATCGGCTTTATTATTTCATTAAAATTAGTTAATCAAAATTTAAGATCATAAATACATCCATATTAATGTAATGGATCTTATTATTTTGATAAGTATTATATATGGGACTAACTAATTAATTTGAAGATTTAACATTCTACAATGAAATTTTGCCATTGAAACTTTTTTCTATAAATCTGTATCGAAAGGCAACCCTTTCATCTGAAATTCATTTCGTGATTCTATATCTTGGCAAAGTCCCTGTATCTAATTTGGGTTTCTCATATAGGTTAGCTATCATGCCACCTCTAGTGAACCTATTTAATTAGTGTAATTTGATGAGTCAACTTAATGATTAGAAGTGCATTTCTACTAACATAATCAACCTTATTGCGGTAAATATTAGATGTGAGGCTAATTAAATGTTGGTAGGGGTGCTAAACAAGCGAGCGAGCCAAGCTCGAATTGTGTTCGAGCTCGGTCAAGGGTCAAGGACTTGAATCTCAACTATCTCACTTCTTTGCCAGTCTATTGTAGATAAATATATATAACTAGTTATAATTAAACTTATTAGTGTATATATATATATATAATATAAAAATTATATTATTATATTATTTTATCGAGCCGAGTTCGAGTTTAGCTACGAGTCAAATTCGAGTCGAGTTCGAGTTATTACCGAGTCGAACACGACCTTGCTTAAGCTCAGCTCGTAGGATTCAAGTTCGAGTCGAGTTCAAGTTCGAGTATTTTAAATATTAAGTTTCGAGTCGAGCTAAACCAAGCCGAACGCCAAATGCTCACGAGTTGGCTCACTCAATTAGCAGCCCTAACTGTTGGGTTCTTTAGGCCTCTAAAAAGGTCTTGAAACAATTAGAAGAAACTCGTAATAAGTTTCATAGAAAAGAGCCCTTAAAAGAGACTTGAAATAACAAAAGAAACTCGTACCAGGTGTCATGTGACTTTCTTAATCTACAAGCTAGTTCAAGAAATTTGACTTTCTTATTAGCCTATACACAAGTCACTAACATTATCTACAATAGATTTAAGATAAATCTAACAATCTTTTATTCACATATTGGTCGACCTCAAAACTATCAATGTCTAGTAATCTTCCTTTCATCAAACCATCAAATGAAACCTACATATCACTTCACACATCGGGCGACTTAAAAACTATCATCGTCCAACAATCTTCTTTTCATCAGACCATTGGACGGAACCTTATTATCATCATCTGGCAATCTTCCTTTCATCAGACAAAATCTAACCTATATATCATCGTTGTCTAACAATCTAAAAGGGACTTGAAAGAACCAAAGAAAACTTAACAATAAATGTCACGAGCCTCTGTTAATCCAAAAAGTAATTCAATGAATAAGGTTTTCTTATTAATCTATATAAAAATCACTAATATTATTTATTTATGATCGATGTGAGATAAATTTAACATTAACTAACTAATTAATTGTTAGCTCTTACATTAATAACTGTCATAATTATAATAACTTCAGGTAGAGAATGAAATATGAGATTTGGAAATAATAAACATAACATTTAAATTGTCCAAACAAATTAAGATGACTTACATGTGAAGTTTGCATATGAATTTCCTAGAAGACATGTAAAGACCAAGACATTTTTGCGTTGTTATTCTCAATGCTCTATGCCCGGCCACGACCTTTGGCCAAGAGACACATTTGCTTTTCGATGTCAGCCCAATCGGCACGGAATGGAGTGTGAAACATGCTAAAACATAGAACAATATATAGTAATATGAAACACTAGCACATTCCAAATTATTTATAAATTTAATTATTTTATTATATATATAATCGCATTAATCGTGACTTTTGTTAATCTTGTTCATGTTGATATATAATATAGAGAGAAGACTTAACCGTGTATAATAAAACGTAAGGATGAACAACACAATACTAATGTACAGCTCGAAATTCAGGTAAACTTTATATGAATTGACATCTTATTCATATAGTGGTGTCTTTGTTGGCGTCACGATAAGTTTGTGATGATCATTAGATATGAGAAGAGACTCGTCATAAAGTGGGGAAGTTTGTGCATTGTCAAAATGCCCCTGTATATTTAAAATTAAATTGTGTGTATATATATATATATATATATATATATATCGGGAAGCAATTTCCTACGCCCGGAAAACTTTCCTGTCCCAAACTTTCATCGGGGCCGTCCTTGTGATCGGACTGCCCCGATTTGATAAAATAAAAAACATCTTTACACCCCCGTCCTCCTCGATCACTTCTTACTTATAAAATTGTAGATTTGATGTTGCAGGAGTGATATTTGTTCATGATATGTCCCAGAGGAAGAAAAAAAATAAGCTTGCAAAAATGGGCAGCTGAGATTGCTGAAATGGGCACCTTCTCTGCTCCATTGGGTGCTGGGGGGCCTGGAGGTCTTCTTATTCCATATCTTGTGATTGGTAATAAGGTTGACATTACCAGCAAGTTTAGTGGGAGGGTTAGCAGTGGCAATCTTGTGGATGTTGCTCGCCAATGGGTTGAGAAGCAGGGCTTGCTACCATCTACTGATCAAGATCTTTCTCTCACAGGGTCCTTCCCTAGCAGTTCCCAACTACTTGCTGTGAGTCCATTTTTTCTGAAAGACTGCTATTTATCTATCTAACATGGAGAAGTTTACTCAAAAGAAAATAAGTTTCTACATGGTTTTTGTGTCATCGATTAAATTCTTAATCCAAGTACTCAATAATATATAAATTCTACGCCATCGACCAATAATAACCATGCAATTTTCTATTTGATTGGTAACTGCAGAGAAAATTGAAGGGTTGGTGCTACTAAAGGCATCCCAGTAATCTTCCCAGCTTCATCACAATTCCAACAATGGCTGATAGCCAATGGGGGGCACATAAAGACACAAATGTGTGAAAAATATTATAATCATCGGCTAAGTATGTGAAAAAGATTTGTTAGCTTCTTGTTAAAAATATAAAGGATTGATTGTAGATGGTGTTACAAATCAGTATATAAAAAATTCTTTGAACATGATTTTGTTGGGGAAAAAATAGAAAATGATGGGCATATATTTTATAAAGAAATGGCACACATTGAAATTTACAACACTCTCTTGAGATCGGATCATTGTATCAATGTCGAAGACGAGTACTCAGTACAATTTTTGGTATTACAATCACAGAGGACGATTTTTTTACTTTGAGAAGCAAAGATAAAGATGAACCAAACACGACCTTACAATGTTCATAAAAAATAAACCACAACTCAAATACAGGATGTAAATTAATATTATTATTATGCACATTAGATGAGAACTCCAGAAGTGATCATACATGAACGGTTCAGTAACACCACAACCCTGTCTTCAAAAGTAAAATCACAGTAGGCATGGCAAGATGGTTCACCTATAAGCACCACCACATGACAGTTTGTCACCTCCTCCATTCTGGAAATACGCTCTCTGCAAATTACAAGCATTGTCAGTTCTACCAACAAGAGGGATCAAATGAAAAGAATAAAAAGAAGTCTCACAGCAGCACAGTTGTTTTCTTGTAAGAAATATTGGCTCAAGAAAAAAAGGCCTGTCAATGATTTTCATTTTTTGTGCAACAAGAATTAAGAAGTACATTGACAAAGAATATGGCATGCATACCATTTCCATCTCGTGAAGACAAAGGACTGTTTTTTTTGGCGTGCATTTTGTTGGAAGTGTGGACATAGCATTCTGGTAGGCTTGTTTCATAAATCTGTTTCACAACGAAAATCGGTTTGCAGATTATAATTGGATTGTTGAAGTAATCGAAAAATATTGTCCCAAAATTGAAAAAGATAAAACAAGCCTGCATAAGATCAAGAACAAACTGCATTTTCATATTTTTCACCATTTCATTTCTACATCAAGAACAAGAAATATTTTTCACCATTTCATTTCTACTATATCAAGAACAAACTGCATTTTCAGCCTGCATTTTCAACTTTGTTCAATGTCTAAAGCAGGGCATGAAAAAATAAAATGCAAGCTCTGTGTTTTTGGAAAGGAACCATACAACAGAAAATATTGAATGTCCCATTTCACAAGCATAAGATCTAACCTTCATCTTTTAAATCAAATGCATCAAGATAGAGTTCCCTGGGATACATTCCACAACAACAACCTAGAGTGCATGAGCTTGAATGATAATAAATGTCCACAAAGTGATGGCAAAACTAGCTTTGCATGAACCAATATCTATAATGAACGCCAACCCTGACTGTATACAAAACATTCGACCTTTCAAAGTAAAACAAGCAGCAGACGTGAGAAGTCATATTACCGGGCTTTGGCCGAAAGACATGATCATATCTCAGGGGAGCTTCACAATGCCAATAACACCATAGCCAATGTTATTCCCGATCAAGCTCACTTCAGAATAGAGGAAGAGGAGGAAGGGACTCAAGAAAGAAAGGTCCTAACTGCAACAGTTGCAACAAAGATCCCAAAGAATGTACCTGACATTTAAAAAATGTCATTCAAGTTGCCGAAAGGAATAAAAAAAGGTGATCTCCCAACAAAACAAGCTGAAACTAACAAAAGCACAGATTCAAGCCTAAGCAAGGAAAAAGCGATTGAAGAAATAGAAAAGATTCAGAAAAACACATTGGTTCTACAAACTGAGGAGTTCTTAAAAAGCTAATATGAGAGCGCCCTTGCAAAATTTTGGGGGATTGAGAAGCGGATAAATGAGGAGTCGACGGAAGTGGCGGGGGGCCGAAACAGCGCCGGTGATGCTGGTCCTGCAATAAGGCCGCCTTCCTCCCGGAGGAGTTGGGCCAGCTACGGCCGGGCCCTGCGCGAGACCGTCCCCCGACTCAAGGATCGCCTCCTCACCCGCTCCCTCCACCACGCCGAGCTCAGGAGCGGCCCCAAGGGGCCGGAACCGAGGATGGGGCAGCGGTGGCAAGGTGAGGAGAGGCGGTTGGATACGGCAGTGGCGATGGAGAGGCGTCAAGCTCAGGCTTTGGCAGAGGCGATGGAGAGGTGGGGTGTCGAGTGGCCTGGGGCGATGAACGGACGGCTACGATGAAGTTGGCGCATGTAAAGATTTCTTGCCTCGGGCACGGGCCTCACTGGCTTTCTGTACTGCAGCACAACCTCACTGGCTGTGCTTGAATTTGAATCTAATCGTTAAAAAATTATCTGAGGGTCAAAAAACAATCTGAAAACCAACATAGCACAAAATTGTTGTTGAACCCCTGCCCTCCATCTCCCTCCCCTTCCCCACCCTGCCGCCACACCTTCGTCGCTGCCCAACACACCTCCTACCACCTCACCATGGTCTGCATCCCCCTCCCCGAGGGTTTCGTCGAGCACGGCTTTACCGACCTCATCTGATCTCACTTCCGTGCTGCCGACGACTCCACCCACTTCGATGCCGCACTGCCGACGAAGCTCGACTACTTCAACGACATGCGTCACCTCCGCTCCACCACCGCGCCCTT
>JAVDBV010051147.1:0-14046 GCA_032619315.1 Piper longum
CACCCATTTTCTCATCTACTCGAGTCTCCTCTCCGATAGCTTCCCTCTTAGTTCACCATTGCCGCCCTTCCCTCTCCCTCCACACCGGTGATGCCTATTCCTTCCCATTGCCCAACTACCCTTTCCCTCTCCTATTACATCCTTACCCCTCGGTCTCTTATTGCCTCCCCTTTCCCCAATCATTCGTCACTTGTCTCGTCCCCTCCCTCCTCTATGTCTTCCTCTCTCCTAGGGTCCTGCCACATCCCTTTCCCAAGCCCCTAGTTGCCTACCCTCCCCCTCCTCTTCATTGCCCCCAACCTCCTTACCTAGCTAAGTTGTAACCTTTTCAAGCAAGCGGCAAGGTGGCAAAGGTGTGACAGCCGGCTCTCACTTGGAGCTACTTATTCTCACCATGAACTACCTATTCTTAGTGGAACTTCACGAGCGTTGTATTCTTGCCATATCTGCACGGGACTGATTTCTTACTGAGAATCTGCAAGAAGGCAAACCATGCCTGCAACTCATGACTCAAAACATAAACCAACTACTAATCTTCTTCTCCTAGGTTTGGAGACATGGATCCTTTTCTGCCATTTTAATTGTTACACAATCACATACTATACTTACATACAAACAAAACCATGAAAGTCCAAGGCATTTGGCTAGCTTTCCTTCCATGTTCTTCTTCTTCTCTTTCTTCCCCTCTTTTGCACATTGCAATATTGTGAAGAGAATTTTTTCACCTCTACTATTAAGGGTCTATGTTGCACATGACCAAACCATCTTCAACAATGTGTATTGTATTCAATTGACATCACTTCTTATTGTCCACTTGTATGACCATTGGGTATCTACTTCATGAGTCTCGTCGCACATTCATCTTAACATACACATCTCCACCAATCCCAACTTCTCAATATGTTTGATAAAATTTATTTTTCAAGCTCAACAAAATTGCCAATTGAAAGCTACACTTGAGATAGCCATTGCTTTCAAGATAGACACTCTTTTCTTATTCCATCTCTTTTCATGTATTGATATATACGGTTCACCCATCATTGCTTGGCGATGAGATGAGGCACACCACCAAGCTAGGGCGTTTCTTTTCAATTGTGAGTGGCCCCATCATGAACATAGTGGGATAAGTTCGGCGCCATGGAAGGTGAAGACATGCAACTACATGGGGAATCGTAAAGACATGGAGTTATTCTAAAAGATGCGAAGAATTTGAGAAAAATTGTGGAAGACGAGTATTTAGTGTTTGGTTCTTCGTATTTACGAGATTGGTTTTCTTTTCCTATATATATTTAGTTGTACATGTGTAATTGAGAACGGAAAAGAGTGCAACTGAAGAGTGTGTTATTTAAGTTTTACTATGAGGTTTTCCAGTGAGGCTCTCCCTCTCTCTGTAAGGAGGGAGAGCCTCTCCTCACAAGATATGGGTCTTTTCAGTTAGAGTTTGAAGGCATTTCTAATTGAAGTGTGTTCCAGTTAGAGGTTGAGTGTTCCTAATTGAATGTGTATCCCAGTTGGAGATTATTGAGGTTGAATGTTTCGAATTGGATATGTATCCCAGTTGGAGATTATTAAGGTTAAGTGTTCCCAATTGGATGTATGTCTCAGTTGGAGATTATTAAGGTTGAGTGTTCCCAATTGAGAATGTGTATCCCAGTTGGAGATTGTTGAGGTTGAGTGTTCCCAATTAAATGTGTATCCTAGTTGGAGATTATTCTTAATTGGAGTGTGTTCCAGTTAGAGGTTGAGTGTTCATAATTAGATGTGTATCCCAGTTGGAGATTATTGAGGTTGAATGTTCCCAATTAGATGTGTATCTTAGTTAGAGATTATTGAAGTTGAGTGTTCTCAATTGAATGTGTATTTCAGTTGGAGATTATTTCTAATTAGAGTGTATTCCAGTTAGAGGTTAAATGTTCCTAATTGAATGTGTATCCTAGTTGGAGATTATTGAGGTTGAGTGTTCCTAATTAGATTTGTATCCCAGTTGGAGATTATTGAGGTTGAGTGTTCCCAATTGGATGTGTATCCCAGTTGGAGATTATAGATGTCATCGCCTGATCCAGATGATGAAGATGATGTACTGGTTTTGCCTGATGTGTATGCCCATTATTTGATTATAGTGGATGATTTGTGGTTTCTCTTCTATTTTGGAAGTTTCGCGTTAAATTTACATGTCATCTATCTTTTATCTTTGATTAATTTGCCTTGTCAAAAAACACAGAACATAATATTTGGGGATTTTGTGTGTTAAAATCCCAACAACAAATACTTAATGGGGCTAAAGATGTTTGATACTCCATTATGGTATGCAGCTTCTTTTGGATGCCATTTTTTTATGGTAAGGATCAATTATCGCTTTGTAGCACTTCTGTTTCTAGCCTCGATCTTACTCCCTAGTGGTTGTGTTATGATTATATAGTATAATTATTAAAGCGGAAAAAGGGCAATGGAAATAAGTGTTTTTACATTCATTTGTCTTGCGTTTCGGTGCTAGTGTTGCATTCAATGATGTAAGTATGGTGCATGCATTTATATCAACTTTTATCTTATATGGTGTTTAGATGCATTGTTTGAAACCTATTTTATTTAAAAATATAAAACTCTAATGATAATGATTAAAAAACTTGTTTGGCAAAATGTTGGCAAAATATAAAATGATAGAAGCATTCTTTAAAAATACTGGCGTTATGTTAAAAAATAAGTTAAAGAGGGGTTGATCTCCTTTTATTTTTTTCAACCTCTTGAACAGAGTTACCCCCATTAATTGCAACCACCAAATGTTTTATGTGCTCTATCGCTTTTTATATTTGTAATAACAAGAACTGTGATAAAAAAATTTATAGTTGTGTCAAAAAGAATGCTAGATTTTTTTATATTTTATATTAAATTCTCTATTTCAACTTAACACCCTATTAGAATCTTTCAACTAGTGTTTAGTCGGTGCATTAAACTTGTCCAAATTGTGGTAGGTGATGGGAGGTGTTTCAAAGATGCACAAATTGCCTGGTAAAGTTTTATCAGTGTTTGGTGACGAGAGTGAGGAAGAATCATAGCGAGTTGTGTAAAAACAAATTTTTAGTATTACTGTTTGCAATAGCTCTTTTGCCCGTCATATCTTGATTCCCACCCTGAAGTAGTTGAAAAATACTTATCGAGACTTGTGCCCTTTAACCGTTGTAATTGTCATTGAGATGTGGATAAAAATTTCTCATGATTTTTTGATGAACCTTGTTTCTCAATGTGTTCCGGACTTCGTACGTGTTTCTTAACTGAGTTTTTCTTTTTTTCTCATGTGTATGTATCATGGGTGAGAATCCGACGTTTTATTAAGAGATCAATACCCGCGGTGCTTCTGAGCTTATTCCAGAATCTAACGCCATAGGTTTTTTACACAAACGTGTATATTGCCTAATGGTTTTTAAACACTGACAGATTTTACTGGCATACAGTGCGCTCCGTTTAATTGGGTTTAATTGGTTTTAATTTTATTCTAGTATGTTCATAAGTTTAATATGATTCACATTATCAAAATGATATAATATAATACTGGCTTAGTACTTTTATAGCAGGACTTGGAAGAAAGTGGGGGAAAATCCCAATTGACATTTACTTTAAAGCCCTAATTGTGTAAGTAAAGAATAGCAAATAGGGTATAGGTAGGTAGGACATGGCTACGATCTTTTTTTTTATCCCTGAAAAAAGTGTTCTTAACTACATTTGTATGGAGGAGTTTTTAGAGCTTTCTTTTTTTTTCTTTTCTTTTCTTTATTTTTTCAACCACAACTAAAGCTTTACACAATAGAGTCAAGTACACTAAGTAGAGTTTATTTAGTAAGGGTTGGGGTGGTATTTATTTGCCAACCAGAAATTATAAGCAATGCTTTCATGAACGGCTGGCTAAAAGCACAAGGGGTGATCCTGTATGCACAATTCATGGGTATGAGACTCGCTTTCAACTTGCATCAAAATGACTCTAACAGAAAGGTTCTCTTTTGCTTTTGGTTGGACGGTAAAAAAATTAAACATATAAAAGGATGACGCAACATGGTATCATAGTATCAGTATCGATTATTATACTGGATTTACATATGATATGAGCCATATTTTGCTCTACCGAGTTGAACCGAATTAACTAAATTTAAAATTTATAAATAAAATATCCTATTAGATATTAAGAATATGCTTTATCATTAATACTTTATGAAAATATTGGTTAAAATGCCGTATTTTTAATAAAAAATCAGATTTTATAAAAATTTTAAATTAAAAAATTGAGCACGCATCAAAAAAAGCATAAATCAGACTAGATTTGAAAGTGATACATGACATACCAAGCACGACAAAACCCTGACAGTTCGATGCAATATTTAAAAATTTTTCATGCAACATAAACTTTTGAGCTGAATTCGATAATGCATTGTAATGTAGTAGTTTTAGTAACACTGCAGTCGCAATTAAGACAAGATCTTGGTCGAAGCGTTTAGCATCATGAAAACTATATCTTAACCAACCAAATGAAATATTAACCACAAACATGACCTAACCACTCAAGTTAAAGTGCCATAAGACGGGCTGCTTGAATACATTGACCTGCGTATGCAACTAATGAAGGCACACAACAAATAAACATAGCGAGGAAATGCTCAAACAAATTTAAGGAAAAGGCTCATGCAATAAAAGGTGCAACTTAAATGACAAATGTACTCTATTTACAAAAGGACACCCAGGCTGAAAATTTGACAAAAAAACTCCTCGTAACTAGAGCAATGGAAACACAACATGAATTTATTCTTATGTTAAAAATTGTACAAACGATACAACAAACCAATAGTTTCAGAAAAGGATATAGGGTCATTACTTCTCAAAGCCCACCCACAGGCACACCACAGCATCTTCACGCACATGGCAACAAAACAATTTGCATAAATCAAACCACCACAATTGAACACCCCTTTTCTTGCAAAACATTTAGTATTATTTAGGACAAGTCTTCCCTACAACAAAAAACCTAACGTCAATTAGGTGCATGAACTTTGATACCCCCCACACCGACTTGTGAGTGAAACTATGTTGTTCACAAACCAATAATAGAACCCTGCATATATAGCACCCATTAGCGTACTAACCTAGAATTTACCATTAGCATCTTGGCCTTTACGTTTAGAATGTACCTGCAAATTGCAAAACAACAAAACGCAGTTAAGTAACAAAGACAGTACAGTAGATAAGCATCAAGGGATGAACAAAAGTTGATCTCACAACCATCTCCAAAATCAACCAACACGGAAGTCCATATACATCACATGCATGCATAACCAAAGCGCCCAATGCCATCATACAATCTACATGAATAAAAAATAATAGCCATCCACATGAGTCTTGTTGATCCATTCATCCACTCCAGCATCCTCTTAGGTGTCTCACCTGCATATATATAGTAAACACGTCAACAATCAGGTGATCACTGATTTAAATGACTAATGAAGAAATAATCAAACTGATAGATGAGTGTTAGAAGTAACTAACGGAATCAGATATAAACATACTCCATAAGAACAATCTCACACGGACATAATGGAAGGCTATCCAACTGCAGAATTGGATAGCGCCGCCCTCCAAACAAACAAACAAAAGTCAGTTCCTTATAACACCATGAAGCTAAAATAATAGTATCAGTAAACAAACACATCAGACATAAAGGCCTTCTCCAAACCTCCTTATTACTTTACCACCATATTCGAGTGGCAAGTTAGCTCAAGAATTAACCCTATGGGCATCTCCCCACAATCTGAATTTTCACTGTTTTAAACCGTACCCTTTCATTACCCTGCCCGTGGTTTGGGGATTATGCAGTATAGACGTCATTCTTAATTTTCCAAAGCAACATTAAACTGGATCTTAATTTTTATAAATGCAAACAAGAGATCTACTCCTTGTAAGTTTTCGTAAACAGCAAGAAAACCAACTAAACAACCTGAATCTAATTAACTCCACCAATTTAATCTCACAAGTTTAAATCCAAAAAGTTCACCCAAGAACCAAGCAATATATCAAGCAAAAGAGTCCTAAAGGATCTGGAATGGAGAGCTACTATGCAGTCATCCTATCGGTGAGCTCAATTCCACGTGTCCTAAATAAAAAACATCTACTTAGACTTCTATATGATTTACCACGGATGCCATGAGTGTGGGAAGTGCACAAAACAACAACCTAACCAAAGTCCAAATGTTCTCATCCCTAAATAGCAATCACAAGCACATACATGTCACCACTTGTAACAATAACATAAGACAAACACATAGAAACTAAGATCAGTCCACAGTATAACCATTCATAACATCACATTTAAATCCATAAATGGAGTTAAAACTCCAAACCTCCTCCTGTAAGAGATATCAAATCAGTTATTAGGAGGCTAAGCATTATATTTAAATAGCATTGCATTTCAATCATTCATTTATAAAATTAAAAGCTAGAAATCATAACATATAAGTAACATAGAACAAGAATCAATTAAATAGCTGAAAACAAACCATCGACCTACATTAAGAGATACAGAACAATTACATTCAATTAATGAAATCAGCAAGTATATTAGATCATTTTAATCTAGTTTTAATCTGGCACTTATGTAACAGTTAAATCCACTTAGTGCTTCTAACTCTCTCTCTTTAAAAACTTCAAAAGCCGTATCACCTAGACTAAAGATTCCACCTTTTATTAATTTGGGAGACTAACAACCTAGATAGGTTACAAATCAATAGTTTTAACCTTAAATCAGCCCCAAAACAAACCAAACAACCCAAATAAGCGCCTCAAAATTCGTCACTAAATTAGGCATAAAATTGAAAGAGGGGAAAATCACCACCTATATGCAATCAAGCACAACCCACTTACCCCTAAGGCAAGACATCAAATAGGGGGTCAAAAAAAATCTAAATAATTCCAAATAGCACCCACAATCACAAATTACAATCAGCAAATAAAAAGGCAAGAAATTTAGCTAAATCCCTAACATGCAAATGAGGAAAATTGGGAAAAACCAAATGAAGGCAATCCAAAGCAATCAAACCATACAAATACCCTCAGAAAGTCCTAATAAGCACTCAGATCACATCAACAAACATAAAAGCTCACGCATGCAATAAATCAACAACATGGAGGAAGAAGGAAAAGAGAAAAGAGGCACCTTTTCCACCAAGGGAGGAAGAAGGTGAAATTCTAAGCCAAAAGGTGATGGATGATGGCTTTGAGAAGGTCTCCTGCAGTAGAGAAAGGTTTGGAGAGGGTCGCCACCACTAGAGGTGAAAGATAAGAAAGATGGAATTTGGTTTTTTTTTCTTTTTTTAAAAAATAATAATAATATCACAAAAATTATGCCACAATTAAACATTTGATGCTACACACAAAAACTAGTTTGAATTGTAAATATTACTCTCATTGTTTATCTTGCTTGTAATTGACAAATATTTAGGGTGCTGCTTACCTAACCATTCAGTTGATGATTATCCAGCCATAGTGTGCTTTCTGCATCGTGGTTTCACTGTGTAAGAAAAAATGTAAATTAAACAGCTAATCTGGAACCATGAGACAGAGAAAATAAAGTAGCAAGGTAATGGCACTCACACACATGGAAGAAATTTTCTGGCAAAACCACATTCATGTTCAACACAGTCAGGAGTAGGCAAGATACTGGACAACCCTCATCCCTATATATATTCTACAAATTTTACCTTGATAAAGTTTGCTTTGAGTTGATGACCATTGTTTTGACAACTTCCTATAAGCTGCGTGCATTCTTTCCATCTGACAAGAAGAAAGACAACCACCCTTTCATGGAGCATTCACCCAAAAATTTTACATAATGAATATTTTCACAATTAGCCATAGTGAATTATTTTATTCGGGCCTAGAAAAGAGTGATGGAAGGCCACAAAGGTCCTTGAACAGTGAATAATAAGATTTGCATCATTTGTTCCTGAAGCACAATCTTAAAATGTTTTAGATCACCCCACATACCACGCCACCACAGGAAGAATGCATGAAGAGAAGTGCTCGTTCAAGTATATACAAGTCAACCGCTTTGTCTTCAGGTAAAATTGATATGTAGATCAGGCCAAAGTCAATGAGCACCTAACACACAAAATCTTTAAAAACCAAAATTTAATAGCAACAAAGCATAATGAACATTATGAACCTACAGATTGTGGAAACAATAGCATTACCAATTGATTGGTTCTTTCTGAAGTAAGACATTGGATGTAGTCAGGTCACCATGAATCAAAACTCCGTCATGTAATTTTCCAATTGCACTTCCAATTTTGCATAGCAATAGAATCCAATTTCTCTTCAACAATTCCATTTTCGCCAAAAGCCATAAGCACCTCTTTCACAGCAGCCCTTCTACAAATTCAAATGTTAATGTGTTCAGGATTGTGTCCATGGCATACAAAGCAGGAATAGCAGCTCCGAGTATTCTAGGTTTTATCATGCACCTAGCTTCCTGCAGAACAAACATAACACTAAACACAGGTTTGATGCCCCCTAAATCATGCTCATGAGATAGACAAACGTAAGCAGTTCACCGATACAAAGTCACATCCACTTTACAAAAGAGAGCTTTTTCTTTCTAAAAAGGGATAAAACAAAAGCAAACCATTTCTTCATGTCATATTTGCTGACTACCGAACTAGAAGAGTAGTATTGGATGAAAAATTACATTAGAAAATAATCGAATAGACAGCCAACATTTAGCAACATGAATGCAGTGGCATCAAAATCATAACAGGCTAGAACAAATGTGGCCAGTGGCATATAGACTCTAGAGTGTCAGTGAGTGGATCAAAATCATGACAGGCTATAACAAACCTCAAAATTTCAGGCAATTACTAATCACAGAGACAAGCATATTCCACATACAGCTATCTAAAAAATGTTCTTGACCAATAACATCACCTGTTTAGAGGAAAAGGGCAGCCCACTAGGTCCAAGGAAGAGTCGGGCCACAAAGGAGCTATGCAGCAACCTTACCCAACATTTAGCAGGAGGTAGGTTCCACGACTCACCTTTGGAACGTGACTAATAGATCACCCTTCGGCAATTCTTATCAGTTATGCCACGATTTCCTTTCTATATAATATCAACCATTTTCTAAATGAAATGTTCTAGTGCCACTCCACACAAAACGAGCACTAGAAAGAAACAACGAACCTTCTATGAAATATAAATCCTAAAATAAGAATAAGAAAACTAAATTAGACTATCTATACTTTGTCCTGCATAATTTATTCAATGTGTTGATGCAATTGTTGACCACGATCTTGGAGCACAGTCATCCACCACTGTTGTCTGCTTTACTTTCCCTTCTGTGTATGTCCAATCTCGTTTTTTACTTGGTTTTTCGTTAATTGGTGTGAAAGTTGAATGCTGCCATAGTTGTCCTCTGATGTGGTGGAATCATGTTTTTACCTCATGGTTTATTACAACAAAATTAAGGTTCACTAATCTCTCCTTGTAA
The DNA here is from genome assembly GCA_032619315.1 of Piper longum. Classification (NCBI taxonomy): domain Eukaryota; kingdom Viridiplantae; phylum Streptophyta; class Magnoliopsida; order Piperales; family Piperaceae; genus Piper; species Piper longum. The sequence goes on from JAVDBV010051147.1 coordinate 9,518, forward strand.
TGAGCATGGACATAAGCATAGTGCATAAACATAAAGAAGCATACACATTAGCTGATAAGCAAAATACGAAAATAGGTGTTGACGGTGGAAGGCAGCAAACTAAATACTAAATACTAGAAGCCTTCCCCCCTCCCTTAACACCCACCGCCCCCCATTCCTACCTACCTGTCATCTCCTAACTGCATACCATCCTATCTGGCTGCCCCCCGCCATGCCAACGAATAACTTCTTCTCCCCACTGCATCCCTCCCTCTCATGCGTCACCCACCGCATGTATCGAGCAAGACCAAGTTGAACATGACGAATAGTGGAAGATAAGTACATACCATTTTTATTCTTGAATATGAAATTTGAGGCTCTGGGATTAAAGTGAAGAGCAAAATTTTCACTAGCTCGGGAAAAATCCACCACATAACTTTCACCAATCACCAACATTAAAATAGAGAAATCAGAGAAATAGTAGAGAGTAAAAGAGTTAGGAGAGGTTGACGCTATCAGCGCGCATACCGGGAAGAGTTCGGAAGGCAGCGGGTGGAAGGCGCCGTCTTTGCTTTGTTCTGCGATGCGTCGATGTCGGCAGCAGGTGGACCGGCGGCAAAGTGGAGACCGTCGATGGTGGAAGGCGGCGGCTTTGCTTTGGTCTGGGGTTTGTGGGCGTCGTCGCACAACGGGTACCTTTTTGTAGTCTACAATTGAGGAATGGTGATGTATGGATCTCTCTACCTCCCCCTCCCTATCCAGCATACCTGTATATAATTTGCATTTTACCGCTTACATTTTCAGCAATTAAAAAACTTGCATACAATAAACACAAAAATAAATAACTAAATATTCACAAATTTTCAAATCACCCTAATAATTTAGCTCCTTCATTTTAATTATCTGAGTAATACAATAAGAATTAATTTTAAAATATCTTTAAAGTAGTACATTTATTTATTTAAACGATACATAATAATAAATTATATTGATATCTAAAAAAATTAAAACTTTATCAACCTCTCATTTATATACTCTAGTTCCATTCCATCCCATACCTTATTATATAGAATCTATTAAAATTTAACATGTAGTTCACCTTAATTTTCTTCGTCTATTTTTATTTTGGGCTCTAGTTGGTTAGGATGAATTATAGGTAAATAACATGGAAATTTAAAATTCTCAACCTTAATAAAAGTAATATATATGTTATATATTTATAATAAAAATTATTGCATGTTTATTGTGTCTTTTGTTGAGCCATGACAACTTTTACATATGCAATCTAACCTGGATTGAGACGAGAAAAAGAAAAAAAAATTAATTACATATAGAAAAACCCATGGATAACTTCCATAGAAATAATGATAATTACTTAATAGTCACACTTAAATATAAATATACTTAATTTAGATATAAAATAATTTATTTAATGTTATATATATATAATATGTTAAATATATTTACTTTTAATAAGATTGAATATTTTCAAATTTTTATGTTATTTAGCAAACCACAGACGTGGCTTAGTATGCTTACAACTCGACCAATTGTATGGGAAGTGTTTGATAGAAGCACAAATTGCCTTGCAAAGTTCTGTCCGTGTTTGGCATCAAGAGTGAAAAGAATCTCCACGAGTAACAAACTTTTTTGCATTATTGTTCAATAGCACTTTCGCCTGTCGTATCCTACCCTTAAGTAGTGTTGGGACTGTACCCTCGATTCTTTGAATAAGTTGTAACTCATAGTGAAAGACAAAAAATTTGGAGTCCTAGTTTAGCGGTTGTACAACCAACGAGGGAGGATTTTTTTCCTAATCGTTCGCTATCTTCCAAACGAGGGTAAGATTTTCATTAAACTGCGGAAAGATGATTAGGCCTAGGGGTGTAAACGAGCCGAGCTAAACCGAGCAGACTTGAGTTTGGCTCGTTATAAAATGAGTCGAGCCGAATTTTAATGTAAACGAGCCGAGCTTTAATGTAAACGAGTCGAGCCGTCCAAAATTTATGGTGTTTGGGTTTTGTTCGAACCGAGTTCGAGCCGAACTCGAGCCTAGCGAATGTTTATGTGCTCAACTTATAAAGGATCTAAAAACTTTTTAAACACTATATAAATTCAATGTGACCTTAATATTATTTACGAGACGAGCCGGGCCGAACATTTTTTCGAGTTTGAACCCATTGAGTTCGAGTTTCGAGCCGAGTCGAGCCGAATACTCATTTGCTCAAGCTCTGTTCGTTGTTCAACGAACTTATCCATTTCGAGCCGAATATTTTTTCGAGCACAAAATTAACGAGCACGAGCACGAACCGAGCCGAGCCGAGCCGAACGCAAAAAGCTCACGAGCAGGCTTGGCTTGTTTACACCCCTAGTTAGGCCTTTGGGTCTCAGAAGGGAAGGCTGTATCCTATCCGACCCAAAATCCATATTCAATCCCACTCTAATTTGATTGATTAAAATAATATAAATAATATACATTTTAATATAAAAATAAAAAATAAAAAATATATATTATTTAAAATATTTTTAAAATATAATTTTATAAAATATCACATCAAAATTTTCTGATCACCCAAATCCATATCTGATCTAAATATTTTTAATAGATTATAAACACTAACCCGAATCCAAACCGATACTTGATCTAAATAGATCAGATTGATATACAAATCCATCCTTACATCTGACTTACTGGTGAACCAACACGAAATATATTTTGGTTTCGAAGACGAAAGGTGTTATCTTCTTCTATCGTGATTCCCTTTCCCCCGTAGCCCTACATAAAAATCATCTGCAAGAAAAAAAAATCCATCTGCGAGTATTTCGTTGTAACGATTATTATTATATCATGTTCTTGATAATATATACTTTTACACGAACAAATGTCTAGTCGGGTGGGATTTAAAAAAAAAAAACGCACGTCTGAATAGATTTTATTTTTTCCCAAATCACGTCCAGAAAGATTTGCTTCTTTAAATTCCCATTGTGTGAGTAACTTGACATATCCAACTATAATTTGGAACGCAGCTAAAAAAACGTTTACAAAGCAACGAAAAGGTGGAATAACCGACTCTAGACCAATCGCCAAACGTCAGAAACAACCATCAACAACTCAATCATATTGCCGGGGTATAAAGGAAATTAAAATGACAGCACTAGGTAGATGGTACTCATATAATTTAGTACTAAAGTTAATCTAACGGAATGAAGTGAAAGGCACCGGACTCAAAAAACAAACGAGAATAATCTGCTCATAAATTACAATGCCTCAGCTGCAATCAATTAAACTAAAATACGCTGATAAAAAATTCACATACGTAAGACAAATTAGAGCATCCACGGGTTGAACTCGATAAGTACGAAGACTAAATCTGGTGTAAGGTCCAGCCAAAATAGCTGCGAGATCCAATCAATTGCCTTACCCAAATCATCCTTAAAGACAGTTTTAAAATTTTAATAATTACTAAGTACTATCATCTATACAGCTCAAGCTCTACTGCTTCGCTGGGTATTATAGCTAAATATAATATTGAATAGGGATACCTTGCAGGTGATTTTCTACATATAACCATTCCAATTAAACAAATGAGATCTTCTTACAAGCCTAAGTTCTATATGACAGTAGAAGTAAAACGCACCCCAACGAATGATTGCTCTTAAAAACAGAGGAGCAAACTTCCAGTTTAAACATTTAGCAGCGACCAAAGTATCCGCATCATAAAAATCCTCTTTAGCGCCATACCACCCCCAAGCAAAAGAAAAAGGGGCTTTTCATGAACTTCTCTAGTTTTTCTAGGGTATCATTACAACCAAATCAGGCATTGAAATAAGGAGGATGACAATTGATGTAACAGGAAATCACCATAATTCATTAGAAATACCCTGATGCAATGCATGAAATGAAAGAGACATTATAACAATAAATAAATAAATAAGTGAAATGTTTTTTATAGCCAGAAGAGTTGGAGACGAAAAGAAGCAAACATTTATTCGATCTGAAGTTCTGCCCAATATAATAAACAGGCTCCAACCAGAATGGATATTTGATCTGGGTGAAGGCATGACAGTCATAACCATAATGATATCTCTTCTCTCAAGCCAGACTTGGTAAAAGACATGGGATGAAGAATATATGTATATGCTAATACAACAAACTAATGCAATAGTAAAGCAAAACCAGGGGAACAATAACCAAGACCAGGTAAGAAGAAGCAAACAGTTTACAAACAATAAATAAATAAAGCTCAACGGTGGCAAAAGACAAAAGTAGAATACTGCTCTCGCACCAATATTCTTTACTACTTACTTTATTTGAGGGAGAAGAAGATAAAGAGGGAACAGAGTAAAAAAGAAAAAGAAGAGATGCTACCCGCCCTTCGACTTGAGGTCCTCCAAGGCTAGCTTGATCTGCTCTTGCACCAGTTCCAAACGCTTCGAGTACACCTCCAGCTCCAGAATTTGCTGCTTCCTCCATCGATCGTCCCCACCCTCCGAATTCCCTCCACCAACACCCCCCAGGCTCCAGCTGCTCAGTTGGGTAAGGTGATTCA
>JAVDBV010051149.1:0-19477 GCA_032619315.1 Piper longum
CGGGGTGCGAGGGGTAATCAAATCAAATCAAAACTCCAGTGCATATTGTTTCAAAGCTAGTCATTCTCCCCCTATATACCGAATTTAATAGTTTTCACATCAGAAACAAAGATGTAACGACCGATTTAAGTACAAGAGAGAAAGCTAAGGAGTACTTGTACGGTTGATCCATTGCGTTAACTGGCAAGTGGAAACATTTATAAAGTTTAAAGAAGCTTAAAACAATGACTAAAACATCGCTGACAGCAAGAAACACAGCGTAAATACTACTACGTGGTGGTATTGATATTATGGGAAAATGTGTAGAGAGGCAAAATTACAGTGAGGATTTACAGTCTTAGGTTTAATGGAAAACAAAAGATATTGAGAAAAAAGGATTCGTCAAAATTCAACCAAAGGATTGTCAGTCAAAAACTGAGAGTCTCAGACCAAACAAGAAATTGGGTAATGCAGACATTCAGTTGACATTGGTGACTTTGTCCTTCCCTGGTGCCAACTCCAATGGAAACCCCTTGACACCGACTCCAAGACAATTGCATCCTGCCCGCCACCTTCTTCCTCTCACCACATTCCCAATCACCGAGTTTAAAAAACACAATGACAGCTAATAAACCTGGGCCAAAAAACTAACCAGACTGGACCATGTTGTAAATGATTGTGCAGATACTATACATCTTTTTTCGCACAATATAAGTGAATTACTTTGCATCACATTTAATCAGGCATGACACTCCGCATACAAAAAAAAGAACTACAAAATCCTCAAAACATTTCCCTGGAGCTACTCATTCCACCAATTGCCCCCTTCCAATCTTGTTGCCCTTGTATGAACACAATGACTGTTCAAATGTAAAAAAACAAATACTTGACATGATTCATTATGAATATGACAATATTTAATGACAGTTTTTCATCAAATCAAGAAGCCATAAAAAACACGCTTCACCATTTTCTAATACATATCTAAACAAAGATAAAACATGGTATCAACAAAAAGATGATCAACTCTTTACCACAAAACTAGCTTTTAATGAGCTAAAGTTACAAAATAAAAGTCATTTACCTGCCACCGAACAAGGACTGTATTCTCATCCATAATTTTTAAGACCTGGCCATAAGTTTGACTAGGAATTATAAATACATCAAAACCAGGAAATGCATATGGGCGAGAAGTTTCAATGATCTTTGGACAGTCCTCTGCAGAAGACAAGCCAGGAATCTTGAACAAGGATGTCAAGCCACACATCCTATCCAAAAAGTTGTACCTATTGAATTGAAAAAGGAAAACGTCACATAGAAAACAGATAATCATGTAGCAAAGTAATCAATGGGAAACAAATGAGAGACATAGCGTAAAAAAGGTGGGATCACCAAACACTTAGTGCAGTACCAGAGTCAGGAACCACATTATGAAGTAAAAAGCACAAATATTTGAACAAGTTAACATATATATTGTAATGATTCCACGTCCAATATAAACCAACAAGATCTTGGGCTTAAAAGTGAGAGTGGACAAGGGCATTGTTTAGTTCGGTCCATCAGCTTCTATCCAAAATGACCAGTCACTTTGGAAGGTGGAGGAAACCACATATATACAAGTGACCACCCATCTCATATAGAGATGTTGGGATTATTCTAACACACCCCTATATGTGCAAGTCCGTTGGGCTTTGCATGTGAACTCACGTTCGCGTCTCTTTTCGGTTTGCCTCTTTTTGGGCCATTTATAAACATGGTCGAAATCCTCCACTTTTGGGCCTCAAGACGGGCGTGGCAAATGTGCTCAGAGAATGAAATAGGGTGTACTCCTCAATAAATCTACCTCATAAGATACAACAACCTAACCATCTGACAAGCATACAACACCCAATGTAGAAACATTGGTGGAGTTAAACATATAACACCCATATCTATGAATAATCTTAACTTCCTAACTAACATGGAAACAACCAAATATACACAAAACTGGTCTTATATTGAAACTAACTCATATATGTCAACGACTCAACAGGCACCATCAACCCTAGTTAGCCACCATGAATGATCCTTGCAGATCAATTTAAGTTTATGCTTCATTAAATACGAATCACATAAACAATCAGAGAACCACACAAATAAGCCAGAGTGTTCTGAGGATAAGATTCCCTTTGAGGTGGTAGACTACAATTCTCATATCTAGTATCAAACAGGGAGGTCTTGGGCTTCATGAGGGGGTAGAGCATTCTATATTGAATTTAGTAAATCTTCAACACTGGTCACTCCTTTCGAAGGGATGATCTATGACCATCGTGTCATGCTTCGGCTCCTATCTATATATACAATGTTCCCATACAGATGTAGTCACATAGATTGATGTTGCAATTTAAGTTAGCAATTATCCTGGATGAGGTAAATGAAGTAAATCATTTTTCATGATTGAAACCACTAGGACCAATATCTACATGTGCATTGCGAGACCTACACCCTTGGCTTGCGCTTAGTTATTTTTAATTTGTACATGAATAAGCACAAAGCTCAAGAAAGACATCAGATCTGTTGTTTCTATACATTAAACAAGTACATTTACTGCATGCCAGTATTCATTAGATGTTTTGCAAACTCAAATTGAGGACATCTTTACTTGCCCGAGGATATGTAACTAACTTTTTAATTAAGTAGACTGACAAACCATCCCATGACAAACGAATCACATATTTTCTTATTTTTCATTGAGTAAAAAGTTTAAACCAGGCAACAAAATGCATGATAATGAATAAAAAATAAAAAAAACATTAAGCAATTAGATGAACGAACAGATAAAGATAACAAATTAACTTACACACATTCTGCAGCCCAAGCACCTTCACATAGTGCTGACAAGAAGCATACAAGTTCCACAGACCGAAATGGAAATTCACTCTCCAAGGAAGAAAGAAAGCATCTGATAGGACTGTCTACAAAGCTCTCCTTGTCCCAAAATTGCATACAGAGCGACTCCTGCACCATATGTTGCACTAATTTTTACTGAGTCTTTGCACCAAAAGAAAAATGTACAGAGAATTCTGCACTCTACTAAGATGCTAGAGGTCCCTAATCAGCCGATGGGATAGAAGTGAGAAAATTAAAAAAAAAAAAAAATCAGAACACGCTGACTCACAAGTCTTATTTGACATATCCAGATGATGATGATGTTAATGCCAGTGACAACAACTCTGAATTGATTAGTGTCTCATGCATATTACAAATTATGGGTAAATATGAACTGAATAAAAAAACAAGCGTCTAAATTTTGAGTAAGTTGAAATTATAACTCATTCATTTTCGATAAACAAAAAAAAATCAATGGCAAAAACTGTTGCCAGCCTAAAAACAAGTTTACAATGCAAATTTCATTTCACCCAAAAAAATGTGAACAAAAATGATATTTTTTGTAAAACCTTGGTACAGATGATTTGCACAAGCCATGGTGATAAGATAACATAGATGAAGGAAAGGGCACATAAAGAGAACATTAGATAATAGTCCAACCTCTCCACGATAAATTTTGCAAAGCACATCCAGCAACTGATGAGAAGTGTTGCTTTCATGCTGCAGTAAAAAGATTACATCAGCATCAAAATGACATTAGTCTCCAGTCTTAATAATTAAAGAACATGACTACCTGATTGCTGATTTCGTATGAGGCAATGAATGCAGCTAGTAGTGTTTTCATCACACTCTTGTAGCCCACGTGAGAACACTGAATTAGCATAAGAAAATATCAGATTGGCTACTAACATAGTAACTTCAAGATCAAATTGCTCCATAAATTAGTTTTTGGGTGCGTCAACAATTCAAAAACATCGAACACAAATCAGATGTTTTATCAATGAGAGAAGTAAATAATACATGTGCAAATCTTAATAAACATCAAGCAATAAAACTATTAGGTATAAAAAGCAGCGAGCTGTCAGAGTCACTATCAATCATTCCTTCGATACTAAGCAAGGAAGATGAATAAATAATCAACTATGTTCTCATTAACATATATTCCTTCTTCTTCTTCTTCCACTTTATCCCAAAATGGCCCCAGGACAAAAGGTTCTCAAAATAAAAGATTCCCACATTTGAACAAATTCTAACCAAGAAGAACTTCTAAAGGAATAAGGTTCTCATTTATTCCAGCCCATTTTGGGCAGCATTTAAATTTCTAATCTAATTTAATCTTGAGTCATGAAGAAAACGAAAATGAAGGATAAATTCTTTGAACCATGTAATCTGCATACGCTCCCTAAAACTGACAACCCTGTCAATTGACTCCTTATAGTTATAACCTTGGTGAAGAGCTCCCAAAATACTACTATGCACTTCACACCAACAACTGTCATCAAATATGGGATAGATAGTATAAAGACATTGACGGTATTATGACTTACTACTGAATCTCCCAGCACATTTCTGTCTAGAATTTCCCATAAATATGTAAGCGGTGAAACCTCAAAAGCTTGACGTACATAAGCTACATGGTCAATCTCCTGAAAGACAACATTTAATTGCAAGAGTAATTTATGAAGGTCAAATCAATATTAAAAAATACAAATTTAGATATTTATGCACCGCAAGAATGTTGTTGTCATGCTTATCTGGAAGTGATGAAAGCAGGCAGTGGAATACTCCCCAAGCAAGAAATAAAACTCCAACTTCAGGTGCTGAAATATTGAAACTTGCAAGATTAGCATCAATCTCTTGAATATCCACAACAGAGAACACGTATTCGTCCTGCCTGAGAAGCAATGTGGTTGGGATAAAACAGACGAAATTAATTGAGAATGTAAAAACAAACCGCGCAAATAAAGAATGACTGCAATAAAAAATTTAAAATGAAGACCTGAAGGGCAACCCATCGTGAACTAGATGAAGGATATTGTCAATATTCAATGTTTCAATAAGAATAAGAAGCAACTGGGTTTTGGCCTGGTACAATAAATTTTCAGCTTCCCCAGATACTGACAGCTTTCCAATTTTTAAAGAGTTCAATAAAATCCCCTGAAATACAAAAAAGTGAAAAGTCGTAATTCATAAACGACAGCAACAGATAAATATGGACTTAAAACTAGATTCAGAATTTTACTTTGAAAATGGAGCACAAGCTTTTCCATTGCTCATATGTGCAAGTAGAAATGGTATCATAATATGCAAGGAACAGGATGTCCAAGACCAAATTCGTTTCAATCAAGGACTCCTCCACTGACAATGTGGTGAAATCTGCATCCTGTGAATGAGCAATAAATACCAAAAAAAAATAGAAACCCATAATAAATTACAAATTGCATGAGCAAAATGCTTGGGTGTTGAAGACTTTGGCTGGCTGAAATAACTTGGTGCAATATTTGGCAATAGTAGTCCCCGGTGTACGGAAGATGACATCTAGATGGGCAAAGGAGTGGGTGGTGCAATTCCCTTGGTCAAACCTCTTTTTCAATTGGGATATAAAGAGGCTTGGACTTCATCCATTTTGGGTGCCAAAACTTCTTAAGGTACATCAAGCAAGAAATTCAATCACTAGAGTACCATGCACATGCTGCCAATGCAACTTGAAAAGTTGAAAGCTAGAGCAACAAGAAAAGAGAAGAATTTAATTTGATTGGAGGGAGGTGCAGTCATTGGAATTGGGTTGTTACAAGTAGAAGAACAACAGACACCAAGTGAAAGAGAACAAAGAAAAGCAAGAGTATAATGCTTCTCATGGAATCGAAAAAAAAACATAAAAAAATATTCAAGGATTTTGTGGAGTGAAAGACGATTCAAATTAAAATTTCATGTACTAGTGAGTAGTGACAAAATAAAAACCTATATTCAGTTTTCAGTTATCATATTCCATTAGTGTGAAATCATAAACAAGCAACCATTATTACGGAGACACACTGTAAATGAGAAGGAAAGAAGTCAACATCAAGAACATACTGCATATCCAAAATGATTGCAGGAAAAAAGGTCCTCCATGATACAAAGCAACACTTTCCCTAGTCCGTCAGAAAACAACTTCTTCGCCACCTTTGAGATCTTAGCACTTGAATCAAAGCCACCTGAAACTTGTAGTGGAACAATAAAAATTTAAATTACTAATTACCAAACTAAACACTGAACCTGAAGTACATATCAACTTTATATTTTAGACATAGTCATTAATTCACCAAACATAAAACTAAAGTATGAAATTGTAAAAAAATTATGAACAAAGAAAGAGTTACACTCCTTCAAAAACAACATATTAAGTTCAAAAAATGGAGAAAAGGAAATTTGCATGATGGGCACTGACAGATACCAACAGTAACATTTTGGTGTTTTTTTTTAACACGTAGTACAAACAAACTGATAAGCATAAAATTTTTGCTCTAGAGAAGTAAACATAAATTGCCCACAGTAAAACACACCAAGTACTCTAAGAACAGTCCAAAACAAAATTGCAAGAAGAAATATACTAACAGCAAAAGTTGCAAAATACAATATCCCATAAATATAAAGAATAAACCCAAATTGTCACTTACAAGAATGAACAATGATCTGTCTGATGCACTTCAGCAAGCATTGCCGCTCAAGGTAATAGTGAAGCAGAACCTTTCAACAAAAAAGAGAAGCAGAATTCAAGGCCCTATAAAAAACACTTAAAATTGCAATATTAAATTGATCATACTGGTTCCATAAATAACTTTGCAAAAAGAAAAATTTTTGGCTGCATTGTCATGCCAAACAGGTAGATCATTGATCTCTATGCTGAAAGAAACAAGGCTTTTTTCCTAACACTGCTCTAATCGAATTTCATAAAGACTGACACAATATATAGTCCAGTAACTGCCATAGTTGCAAGCAATGAGAGTCAATGTTTTAGAAATAGAAGTTGTAGAAGGGTAGCGGCTATCTATTGGTGAACATTTTCATTTTTACCATTGTAATTCACATTTATTCCCTGCTTTCAGAGGTCTCTTCTATGTGATTTGTGTATTTAAAATAAGCAAATGATTCAGCATGTCAGCTAAAAGCACAAAGCGGAGGAGCCTGTCAGGATGCCGCGAGGCCCTGTATCCCGGTGGACAAGAACCTGTGCTTAGGAGTCACCCAGTTGACCAAAGTCGAATATTCAAGGTAATTATTGAGCTAAACAAAGATTATCCTCCGCTGATGAGCAGAGACCAACTTACTCGATGTCGAAGGTTCTCAACTTTAAACTCGAGAGGCATATTGTTCTGCTCCATATACCTGCTCACAACAATGTAGGACTGTACTTCATCCAGCAGCTGACAGGTTGCAGAAAATAAAAATTTAATTTGCAATAAAAACAATCATTCTTGTAAGTAAGGAGAAAAAAGGTGAGTTACACCTTGTATAGCTTATATGAGCTGCACCTCGATTTGAACCTTTTTAGTGGGTCCCACATAATGAGGTTTATATGCATGAAAAGCAAAATAAAAAATGTACTAGTTTAAAGATTTTTAAAATTAACTTTTATTACAATTACTTTGATAATTAAATGAAAGGGTTAAAAGGATTAGATTGATTTGAAAATCTACAAATATCCTAATTACTTATTTTTATATTTATCTATGTGAATTTTGAGTAGTGGGCCCACTAAATTGCTCCAAATAAAACGTTGTAGCTAATGTAATATATATGAGTTGTAGCTCATCTATATAAGGCTCTGAAAATAATTAACCAACAACAGAAGCAACCAAGCATGCAACTGGAACATCATGACAATGTATTTAAGTATACTCCATGGTGCATACAGCTTCTAAACATGCAGGTCATAACACTTTTCACGTTTTTCGTGCCTTCTACTCCTGATTGACTCATATCACTAAGCATGCAGGTTATAACGTTTTTGTACCTTGTACTCCCCATAGCTTCTACAAAATTGCTTCAAAATATGTAGGTTATAGACCTTTTTTAGCTTTTTAGCTTTGTAGACTTGTTCTACAAATTTCAAACTAAGCATGAAGGCTACAAAGAGCAAAACATCTATAACCAATATTTGATGAAGAATTTGAACATAATTCTCTATAACCAATGCCCCCATACAACATAAGCTGGCAATCAAGAACCAAAATCGAATTATCTTGGCTCACCGCAATGCGGCTGAGCTCCAGCGCCAATTCCTTCAACTCCGGCCGCACCTCGATCCGCCTCGGCCCCAAACCGACAACTCCGCCCTCCAAAGCCGACCTCGACGCCTGGTTAGGAGACTTGAACATAGTGACTGACTTCAAGAGCCACGCCTCGTGCCGATCGAGCATATCAACCTGAAAAAACCCAACCCACATCAACAAATGCCACAGATAAACAGAGAAACAAGCACGAATGAGGTTTACCAGAGACGACGCCGGGGAAGAGGCGGAATCGTCTCGTTCGAGCTCCACGAGGAGGGATTCGAAGGGCTCCCACCAGAGCGACTCGTCGACGGGGGTCGGAATCTTCTCCGCGAGGCGGCCAGCCATTCCGGCCGGCGACGCGGCGGCGGCGGCCATGGATTGCGGCGTCGAATTCGGGGGAGGGTTTTGGGGTTTTGGGTGGGGTGGGGTGGGGAGGGTGGGGAGGGTGGGGTTGGGGGGGATGGTGGTGGAGGCGGGAAATAGCCCGGGCCATGATGGCATAAACGGGCATTTGGTCTCATAATCGGGTATTGTGCGGGCAGATAACAATCGGACTGTTCGGTTGGGAAACTAGCCTAATATGATTCCCAAATTTTGCAATCGAACCAAATTTTTGGCCAAACTCAAATATATTAGAAAAAAAAAACGTCAAGAACAATTTTGAAAATGGTTTGTTAATTCCAAACCGACCTTAAATTTTAATGAATATATTGCTTGCAAAGATCATTTGGACTATGCTTTGGAAAAAAAATAAAGATCATGTGGACTCAAATCTATTTATCGTAATATCTTTTGAATAACAAAATGAGCTGGTATAAAAAACTAATAAGATGATAAGTCGTGTATGTTTAATTTATTTGATTCAAAATTAATTTTATTTCATTCAAAATCAAATATTATTACTATTTATAATGAGTAATCGGTAAACTAAATTGTCGAAACCGAACAGTACCAAATCAAAATAATCGAAATAAATTATAATTTATAAAAAATAAACTATTTAATTATTTAATAAAAAATGAATCATTATTTTCATGAAAATAATCATTTAATAAGTAGTTCTGAATATATATATATATATATATATATCACATTAGATAAATAAAATTTATCATAAAACTATTGTAATTTTATGATATTAATATAAAATATATATTTGATAATATTTTTTAAAAATGGCCATTTTGGGTAATTAATCAGTTTCGAATCAAAATAGCTATATGGCGTTCAATTTACCTATTACCCAACTTAAAACTGAATTGAATTAGTTCAAAATTAAATCAAAATGGTAATTCGGTTCAGTTTTAACTAAAATATACTCACCCCATATATAAAAAAATTGAAGTCAAATTTATTTGTCAATATATCTTTTTTTGGGGGGGGCGATTAATGAGTAAAAAAACAAATAAAATAAGTTGTGATATTCAAATTAAATTATATTTCATTCTGATATAAATTTACTTGCTATAAAATAAATATGATTGTTAATATATACCATCCAAAGTTTATCAAACAAGATTGAAATGCAATAACAGTTAAATTATGCTATTTTTACTTGATGTGTAGTATAATATAATTAATTAATCAAGTAAATCGGAACTATTATAGGATTTTGCAAATTGCATCCAAGCAATATGGCAGGATGTGTCCATTATATTCTGGACGCATATTTGACCAGTGTCCATTTGTGAATTATTCTGCTTTGAGGAGAACATTGAGGCTAGTTTCTGACTCCTTAAGGAGATGGTCTTCTACAATCCGCTTGACAAGGACATATAGATGAAAATGTTTGGCAGCAAGACCTAACAGTCTCTTTGTGCTTTTATTGTTCAAACTGTTTGTTATTCACTCGCATTTATGATATTTTATAGTTTTCATAATGCTACTTCAATATTATTCACGGCAATTCACATGTATTGGGTATTGAAGTCTCTGCTTGCTTTAAGGGAAAGAAAAGGTTGCTAATTTAGAGCCCTCTTCTATTCTACTTTATATAAACTGTTGAAAGAAAGGGTGGTTGTTTGTATATGTTTTTTTTGTTTTCTTTGTACAAATGCAGATGGAGCAGGTGAAGTTTGCCATATCATTGCTGGGCAATGATTTAAATAAATTGGTACACAATTGCCCATGGAAAGAATTTCTCTGAGTGTACTTTTGTTGGCTGGGCGTAGGACAAACTGCTGCTGAATCATTATCTAAAGTAATGCACCTGCTATTTAAATTTAGGTTTTAACAAAAATTATGCTTTTACAATGTCCCTAAGATCTCTGAAAGCTTACCATTATGCTGTTTCTCCATTTTCTGTACATTTTGTTCAATTTGTTGTCAAAATACATAATGTTCATATTCATTATCTCTGTTCAAGATATGTGCTTATCGTGGAAATATCAGACACTTGAAGTTATATTTCCGAAATATCAGGTCACATTTTCAGTTAACAGAAAAAGTTCAATGGTGCCTCCTGCTCCACTTGTCAAGTTAATATCTACACCAAAGCTTAATTCACTGTTCTCTGTTGAGGATGTAAAACTCCCTCCTTGGGTTGATGGAATGTAAGTTTCCAATTTGTGAGCGTTTTCTCCCATCAGATTTTTGCCCTAGTCTTTTTTCTGCTCATCTCTAGATGACATGTTCACAATGTTGTACTCTTTTTTTGTTTTTGTCGTTCATTTCTGCTCCTGCAAACAGGTGTGCATCAGAGTACCTTCCAACTGTGGAGACCAATCTTGGAACACATGTATGGAAATTTTTCTCTAATGGATTTATAGTTTTTGTTAGCTTCATCCAGCCTGTATGGTTGACTAGTGCAATGAGTTGATAATGTCAAAAAAAAAAAAGGAAATCTTTTGTTACCATATAGATGAATATACGTTCTCAGGTATAATGATTTATTTATTTTTTAAAAAAAAAATGAAGTTGTGTAAATACAGTAGCACTGCTAGTAGAATTACATAAACTCTATTTTGGTGTTGTCTTAATATTCAGTCCAAACCACGATAACGTTTACGTTTTAGACTGAAGCTAATTCTGGCTTCATTTTAAATGTGAGTGTACAGAGTTGGACCTATGTAACTTTCGTATAAGAAGTCAGTTTGTGTTCAAGTATGAGTAAGGATCCTGCCTATAAGACAAATTTGATTTTCATAGTTATTCTTTAGCTGAAAATGGTGTTTCTGTTTGACTGGATGTTTAGTTTTTCTAATGGTTTGCAGTAAGTGACATTTTTTAGTAGAGTAGACAGATGGCCAACATTTAACTTTATTGAAGTAAATATTTAATAGTTCCATTCATTAATAATTTGAGCTTTTGGGATATAAGTGGTTGGACTATCTAAAATTTTACATAATATCAAAGCCAAAAGTTAGGGGAGTTGGCAATATATGCCAGGAGATTTATTAATTTGCCTCATAAATGTATTTGTTTACGTGCTAAGCTTTGAAAATTTACTTTCATATCGGGGAGAATGTTGAAGTAAATATATAGTGGTTTCTTCCCTTATATTTTGAGCTTTTGGGACAAGTGGTTAGTACATTTAAAATTTACAAACTCATTTTGATCCAACTTTTGTATTTTTGGTGACGATTGATCCTTCTACATACCCAGTTGCAGTATCCTTCATTCATTCCAGCACGAATGATTTTGTGCCACTTTACATTTTTGACATTTCATGTTAGTATGAACTGTTGATAATATCTCAAATCCAAGCTTCAAGTTCATTCAGGCTTTGATTTTGAGTAGACAAAGTTTACCTCTTTTAAATATGCTTTTCAAATATTTCTAGTAGTTGGGTGTCAATATTAAAGTTGGCTTGTTGCTTCACCTCTTTTATTTTGTATTGCATCATTTTGATTCCAAATTAGCTTGTGTCAGGTCAGCTTATTTGTGTGATTATCCATGGATTCAAAGATGGAGTTCACAAGAAATGGCCGAAAGAATTTTGTGAGATTTTCTGTACTTGTCTGAGTTCATTTCTACCTTATTTGTCGATTGTTACTTATTCATTTGAAATTAAAACAATTTTCCAGTGACTTTTTGTATAACAACCCAGCCCAAAGTGCAACATAATGGGCTTAAGTCATTTCTTTAAAATGGTTAACCCAAGTTAAAGATCTATAGTCCATTTATTCCTAGTAAGTATTAGATGTTGGACTAAGTTGAGGGATCTTACATTTTGGCAGAGTATTTGAACTTCAAAGAATTTGTTGTGACGCATAACGACAAATAGCAGAAAGTTACACCACAGGTCAAGATTTATAGTCAGGATCTAGCAATTGTATACTTAGGCTCTCATTATAATTGTTTTTGTGAATGCTGAATCTATATCTATTCATTCCTTCGTTAATACTAAACAAAGTTGTAAAACTTGATTTTGTTTCATTCTGTTGGTTCATATTACATGATTCTTGTCATTATTATCAATTTAAATCCCAAATGATCAAAAGAAAACAGGGGCATTTAGATGTAAACTGTTGATCATTTTATATCTCTAGCTCTTGGATTATGGAGGAGATATCTGAGATTGTCAAATTAAGTTGATCAAAACGTTAAAAAAGGCATTTAGATGTAATGAGATTATGGGCGAAGTGTTGTGATTTGTGTATCAGGATTTTTAAGTTAATGCAGCCTATTTTATATTCGGGGTACCAGCCCCATCCTTTTATAACTACTGGGATTTCAGTTATTTTACTTGTGTATTGTTTTTGATCTATGGCTTTGTCTTTTTGGCGACTTTGGATACTCTATGTGCTCGAGCTGTTTCAAGTTATTTGATGCGTTGTATTGGTGTCAACTGTCTGGCAGCGAAGTCCGGGTTATGCAACCAGCAAACCTTGTTCATATTATCTTAGATGTCTTTGTTAATGTGGTACAATATTTGCAGCATAGAACACCTCGGATACATGTTTTTTAGAAAAGAAACTGTAATTTATGTACCATTTAATCTGAGCGAGAAAAAAAAGAGGTTATTTTTTATTAGCACCCTTTGATCTTACTTGTTGGCATCATGAAGGACATCTGGGCATCAAAGTTGTTATTTGGATTTTAGATTAGGCTATCATTGTAGAAAAAAAGATATTTAAGTGGGTTCAATAAAGGAGGTCCAAGATGTTGCTCACCTTTGATTAACGGTGGTTGTGAATCAAATAAAACTTTGGTGGGTAGGTTTTTAAACTTTCTAACACTAAGGAGAACATTTTTTTTTGAACGAAAAACAACCTAAATCAAAAGATGAAATATGATGATCAAAAAGTGAGACAAAATTTGATGGAATGTTACATTTCATTGTTACATTTCTACATTTATATTATACAATGAATTATGTTATTTGTGTTAGTAAGTACTGGGTCTAGCCAAGTCGAGCTGGAGGTCAACTTGGGCTCAGTTTGTTTTGGGTCAAATTGAGCTCATTCCCCGATCCTTCCTATCATCCCATACTTTTCTCTTCCCCTTTTATCGTAACCCACACTTGTTCCAACTTTTTTTCCTTGGCACACTTGTTCCAGCTTTATGAGAGCAATCTTTACGGTTTTCATGTGAAACAAACACTGCTTGGAAGATAATACACCTCGAATTGCCTGCTTTGTTTGTCAATCATCTAATTTTCATCTGATGTCTCCCAACTTTTCAGATTGCCGCGTTATTTATGAAGGCAACACCACACAAATCAAAGTTGCTAGATTTCTTGATAGTAAAGATGAAATAAAGCAGACCCATATAATTCATCTGATGGAAAGTTCTGTTGTAAAAATCGGGTAATTTTTACCAAAGATAATTAGTTCTCTTTGAGAACTATTACCTAGATGACAAGCGTGAAAATGATTGTATTAAAAAATCATTTCAAGATAAAATTCGAAGGAAAGTTGGAGGGATACACTGGTCCACTTAAAAACCAACTCCTAGACAGAATTTTATCAAGACAAGTAATTTAAATAGTACAATAATTAACAACAACTATACCCGACAATAGCTATTAAATAGACATAAAAAAAATAACAATAAAAGAAACAATACACCAGAATTTAACGAGGTTCGACCAATTATGCCTACGTCATCGGACACTACCAAAATAATATTTTACTAATGAAGGAAATATTATAAAGAGAGAAAGAATTATCAATGGTAGAAAGGGAAGTAGGTAACTTGGGATGAATTAAAACCTTTAGGTAACTTGGGATGAATTAAAACCTAAGGGGGAAGTCCCTTTTATAGGGAGAGAACTCCCCCCATTTCCCTCCACTTCTAGATGTGGGATTTTGGCAACCCACACAATAATTCTCCACCTTGGCAAAATTTCATACAATTCTCTCACAAATCTAACTTTCAGTAGTGTCTGCGAACTCCATCTTTCAATTTGTAACAATATTGACTAAGTCTAAATAATGTTTAAACTTAACCGCAGTTACCACTTTTGTCAGCATATCAGCAGGGTTCTCAGTGGTCGAAATCTTCTGGGTTATGACTCCACCTTCTTCTAGAATCTCTCAAACAAAATGATATCAAACGTCGTTGTGCTTCGTCCTTGCATGGTAAACCTGATTCTTTGCTAAATGAATAGCACTGACTGTCACAATGTACTTTGATGTGCCTTTATTCTATTGCTAGTTCACCAAGCAACCCTTGAAGCTAAATTGTCTCCTTTATACCCTCTGTGATTGCCATATACTCTGCCTCTGTAGTAGACAAAGCCACTGTTGATTGTAAAGTGGACTTCCAACTAATTGGTGTTGTTGCAAAAGTAAACACATAACCAGTAGTTAACCGTCGTTTGTCCAAATCACCGGCATAGTCAGAATCATAATACCCAACTACATACTGACCATCTCTATCATCCTGCTGAAATAGTAATCCAACATCTAAGGTATTCAAAATATACCTTAGAATTCATTTCACAGCTTGCCAATGCTCCTTTCCAGGATCATGCATATACCTACTCACAACCCCAACTGCCTGTGAAATATCAGGCCTCGAGCATACCATTGTATACATCAAACTACCAACAACACTTGTATACGATACTTTTGCCATATATTCCCGTTCTGCATCATCCTTTGGTAACATGGAAGCACTAAGCTTGAAATGAGGAGCAAGTGGTGTACTAAATGTTTTGACTTCCCATTTATGCCAAAATATTTTAGTCCCTTTCTCAGATATTCTTTCTGAGACAAACAAAGCCTCCCCAATTTCCTGTCTCTAGATATATACATGCCAAGAATCTTCTTTATTTCACCAAGATCCTTCATCTCAAACTCCCTATTCAATTGAGTCTTTAACTTTTAAATTTCAGTCTGACTCTTGGAAGCTATCAACATATCATCAACATAAAGAAGAAGATATATATAGGATCTATCATGTAGCTTGCGCAAGTACACACAATGGTCATATTTGCTCTTCGAGTACTTCTACCCTATCATGAACTTGTCAAATCGCTTGTACCCCTGCCTTGGAGATTGCTTTAATATATATAGCAATTTGTCTAATTTGCACACCATCTTTTCTTTTCCACCAACTTTGAATCCATCTGGCTGAGACATATAGATTTCCTCTTCCAAGTCTCCATGTAAAAAATGTAATTTTTACATTCATGTGAATTAGTTCCAAATCTAACTGTGCCACCAAAGCCAATAAAATTCTAATGGAAGAATGCTTTACAACTGGAGAAAATACCTCATTGTAATCAACTCTCTCCTTCTGAGCGTAGCCTTTAGCCACCAATCTTGCTTTGTAACAAACATTATCCTTGTCAGGAAATCTATCTTTCTTTGCATATACCCACTTGCACCCAATTACCTTCTTCCCTTCGGAAGACTAGCTAGTTTCCATGTCTGAATCTTTTGAAGGGACTACATTTCTTCCTGCATGGAAATCCTCCACTTTTCTTTTTTTGGACTTTGAACTACTTCATTATAAGTGGCAGGAACATCATCAGTTGAAATTGGTGAAGTAGAAGAGACAATATCAGCATAGCGGGCAAGTTTTCTAATGGTTCTCTTTCCCTTCCTTTGTGCAATTGATTCATGTTGATATGGAGGTTCTTTAGTCTGAACCTCTTCTTCATTTGACTCTTCTTCTACCAAAGGAGAGTCATCATCAGCTTCTGCATCTGCTGGGACCATTTTGTTGGCATTGAACTCCACCTGTTTGGGAGTACCATATGTCTGCTTCATATTTTCAGAAGTTACCTTTCTCAACATGGTAGGTTCATCAAAGGTGACATCCCTATTGAAGATTACTTTCTTTGTTTCTGGACACCAAAGACGATAGCCTTTCACACCAGAGGTGATCCCCATAAATATCGCCTTCTTTGCTCTTGGATCCAGCTTTAATTCCTTAACATGGTAGTATGTAGTGGAATCAAACACATGTAAGGAATTATAATCTGTAGCAGGCTTTCCAGACCATTTCTCCAATGGAGTTTTACTACCAATAACAGTAGATGGTAAACAATTAATAAGGCGACAAACATATACCAAAACCTCAGCCCAGAATTCTTTGCCCAACTCAACATTGGACAACATACACCGAACCTTCTCCAGGAAGGTTCGATTCATTCGCTCTGCCACCCTATTCTGTTGTGGTGTATGTATGACAGTGAAGTGTCTGACAATACTTTCATCTTCACAGACATTTTGAAATAGATCATTTTTTAATTCTTCACCATTGTCTGTATGAAGATGTTTGACTCTTCTTCCTGTTTGAGTCTCCACCATCTTTTTCCATTTCAGGAAAATTACCAACACTTCATCCTTCGTCTTCATTGTATACACTCAAACTCTTCGGGAAAAATCATCAACAAGGGAAATATAATTGTGTTTACCTCCTAATGAAGTTATCTTAGAAGGCCCCCACACATGAGTGAACATAATCTAAAATACCCTCAGTATCATGGATTGCTATTCCAAATTTCGTCCTTGTTTTCTTCCCTTTGATATATTGCTCACAAAAACCTAATTTACAAGCCCGAGCTCCTATCAATAATCCTTGATCTATCAGTAATTTCAAGGATTTTTCTCTAGCATGCCCCAAGCGCATATGCAATAACTAGGTTGCTTCCGACTCCTGATCATCAATAGGAGTTGATATCACTGCTACCTCCCCAACAATTGTACTACCCATAAAGTAATATACATTGCTTCTTCTTTTAATCCCCTTCATTATCACAAGTGCACCAGAAATAATCTTCGTTATCCCATCTTTCACCCTTACTTTGAAACCTTTTGATTCTAAGGTTCCAACAGAGATGAGATTCTTCATTAAATCTGTCAGATAATGAACACCAGTTAAGATTCTGGTTGTTCCATCATGATTCGTTAAGTGAACGGAACCAACTCCATATGTGACTATTTGCTGTGTAGACAATTCCACTATTTAGTTCTTTAAAATCAAAGAACCATTCTCGATTGGGTGTCATATGATAGCTATAAGCAGAATCTAGTAACCATGAACTAGAATTACTAGTTGATGTAGCAATTGAAAGGTCTGAATCTGCATCATCACACTCAGCAACATTTGTAGCAGCCTTTTCCATCTCAAGTTTGCATTTATTCTTCAGTTTGAGACAATCTTTCTTCCAATGCTCTTTTTCTCGACAAAAGGCGCATTCATCTTTACTTGGTCTGGACTTTGACTTCGACCTTCCCCTTCTTCCTTTATTCTGGCTCTGCGACCGGCCTCTCTCTACAACAAGAGCTTCTACTTCTGCACTTGTATTGTCTTACTTCTCCTTCTTTCTCAATTCATAACTATACAAGGCAACAGTTACTTCACTTAGAGACACATCAGCCTTCCCATTAAGTAGAGTAATTTCAAGAAACTTAAATTCATGAGGAAGTGATCCCAAAAACATCAGAGCTAGATCTTCATCTTCAAAAATCACGTCCATATTCACCAAATCAGTTATCAGCTGATTGAAGAGGGTAACATGATCATTCAGAGAAGTACCATGAACATAATTAAAGCAAAACAATCTCTTTTTCATATAGAGCTTGTTCTGACTGCTTTTCTTCAAGAATTTTTCATCCAATGCCTTTCACAATTTGCTTGCAGAAGTTTTTTATAGAAAATGCATACTTCTGCTCTCTAGAAAGACACGATCGAATGGTACCACATGTCATTCTATTTATGGTCTTCCATTCTTTCTCATCAACATCATATGGTTTCTCTTCTTCAATGGCAATATTTAAACCCTGTTGAAAGAGGGCATCTAAAACCTCACTTTGCCACATGCTGAAAGGACCGGTACCATAAAAAATTTCCACTGCAAATCTTGCGTTTGTAAGAGCAGTTCTTGCCAAAATTGAATATAAAGAAGTTGCTGACTTCGATGTAGATTCTTCTATCATTTCTGTTAGAAAGTCTATTTAATAGCTGGCAATGCGGAATGCAAACTAGCTCAAGGAAAATTTTTTCTAATGTGGAAGATCATCGAAAGCCGCAACCACGGAGCATACTAAAATAAACCAAGAGCTCAAAATGGCAATTGGTCCAAAATTTTTTTTCTAATGTGGAAGATCAGCTTAAGCCGCAACCACAGAGCATACTAAAATTAACCAATGGTTCTGATATTAATTATTGTGAAAATCGGGTAATTTTTACCAAAGATAACTAATTCATTTTAAGAACTATTACCTAGATGACAAGCGTGAAAACGATTGTACTAAAAAATCACCTCAAGATAAAATTCCAAGAAAAGTTAAAGGGACACACTAGTCGGCTTAAAAACCTAAACAAAATTTTATCAAGACAAAGAATTTATATAGTACAATAATTAACAACTATACCCAATAATAACTATTAAATAGACATAAAAAAATAACAATAAAAGAAACAATACATCAGAATTTAATGAGGTTCGGCCAATTATGCCTACGTCCTCGGATACTACTAAAATAATATTTTACTAATGAAAAAAATATTACAATGAAACAAAAAATTACCAATGGTAAAAAGGATAATTACTAATGGTAAAAAGAGAAATAGGTAACTTGGGATGAATTAAAACCTAAAGGGGGAAGTAAGTCCTAGGGAGAGAACTTCCCCCCATTTCCCTCCTCTTCTAGACGTGGGATTTTAGCAACCCACACAACAAGTTCCTAAGTAAAAGGAGAAACTTCATGATTTATTCCTCGTAACGACAAATAGTCTACATACTAACAAAGCCGTAATACACGAGTCTTCAAGCGGCATTTCATTTACAACAAGACTTCAAACATTGAGTACCCAACACAAAATAAATCCCTTGGCAGTACACTTGTTCTGAAAGCATGATAATACCCTACTAAGAAACCAATCAAGCCTTGGCAGGGGGGAAGCCAGGGTGCTTAGGGAAAGGAGGCAAGCCATGGTGAGGAGGGTACTTGGGCAGTGGAGGCCATGGC
>JAVDBV010051152.1:0-13634 GCA_032619315.1 Piper longum
CACCCGCTCGACCAACCCCCGCCCCCCGCCACTACCCCCTTACCGCCACCCGCTGCCGCCCGGGGGGCTACGGCCCCCCGGCCAAAGCCGCCGAGGCCCCTCTCCCGCCCCAAGCCGTCGCCCCCTCCACAGCGCCCCCCTGGCTCGCCACCCCCTGCGACAACTACGCCCGAACCAAGCCGTCGCGGCCCCCCGTCTGACCCAAGCTGCCGCGGCCCCCCTCCTGCCGTCACATCTTGAATTTTTGGAATAATTACAGAATTGCCTATTCCTTTGCTTTAGCATGCCAAGAAAAAAAATGGGCTAGCCATAATGTCCTCTGGATGTCAGAGAAATGCCAAATTTTGTCTTACCCGCACAATTGAAAATGACAGGAAATTTTCTATAAAAAATTCTAATTAAAATTTATATTCAAAATATTAGATTATTAAAGTTTATTTATAAAATTAAAATTTATCTACTATATAAATCACACACATCTTACCTAATTAATATAAAAATGGTGAATGATCCTCAATAAATCCATTACCTTAAATAATGATAACACTATAACGTAAAGAACACAACCGAAACAATTGGGCTCTAACGTAAAGAACACAACTAGCACTCGAACGGCCCTTTTCTTAAAAATAAAAAAAAGGAAAAGGAGAAAGGAGGCTCTATTTCTTCATACCGTGCCAATCTCAATTCTCCATACCATTATCAGATTCAAAGATCGTGTCCTGTGCATTGGCCAGACATAACACAATCAAAACCAACACCCAAAGTTTCACCGTTCAATTCGCAACTTATTTATCTAAGAATAGATCTAGTAAATTTTTTTTCACCAAGCGTTATTCGTAATATGGGTGAGTGTTTGGATCAAGTGCTCTCCTTGGTTAATTAAGAATAAGAAAGAAGAATTTTATGGAAATACCAAACTTCGTAAACATATCTTCGGATCAAAGGGGCTAATTTTGAATAAATTTCAAATAAAAAAGGTAAAATAGATCAAAATTAATGAAATTATTTTGATTATAAGTGCATTGGAGAGGAATCAATCATTATTGTGATTCTTCCATGAAGAGAAACAATAAACTACATTATATAACATAAATAATTATATTTATATATAACAACACAAATTTACTATTTATATATAAGCATCACTAAAACTATAACAATACCCTACTTATCCTATATAACATTATTTTTCTTTATTGGATTATTTTTCGTTTCTTATTGTTTCCGAGTTCTATTTTTTTTCGGATAAATCAAAAACCCCAAATATATACCTTTTTTGAGAGCGGAACAAAAATAAAAAATTTTGAAAAATTTCCCCTTCTTCCCCTTTTCCTTATCGCTATTTATTTTTGTTCTTGTCTCTAAAAAAATCGAAATTAAATAAAATAAAAAATTAGGGTTTAAAATGAAGCAACAAATACAAAAGGGTTGGGTGGATCGGCGGCGGGAGGAAAGGAGGAAGAAGACGAGCAAAAGGGGGTTCGGAAGAAAGGTTGTCCAAGGGACCAAAGAGATTGATTGGAGGCGAAAAAAGGAGGTGGTATGGAGCACAAAGGAAGGGCGAAGAGAAGGTATAAGAAGAGACGAAGAAAGAGAAGAGGGAGGCGTTACCTCGCCAAGGTATAAGGAGATGGAATGCAGGAACCAGCAACAGCAAACTGGGTTTTAAGGCAATGGTAGAAGTCGGAAGAGAAGGCGAAGGTCGGGGACGGTGCTCGTGCCCTAGCGTTTTCCACCATTTCCAATATCCAATGGAAATTTTGGAGCCCCATTTTTCCAACGGAGGTCGTGCCCCTGGAAATTACAGATAAACATGTCCAGCCCTGCACAAATTTTAGACATGCACCATTTTCACAAGTACTGGATTTAAAAGCAAACAATCAAACTTTAAGCCTGAATCTAAACAAGTACAGAGAATCTAATCCAACAGCTTGACTTCACTGAATCTGCTGCAACCAACTCGAAGGGAACAAATTTTTGTACCCTCAGCTATTTTTATTAAGACCCAAAAACCTAGCCGAAGAAATCCGGAACTGAAATCAAAAACTCCCAAACGCTTACAGTTAAAATCGAAAAAAATGATTCGACTGTTTTTCCATCACCCTTCCAAATGTTAAGAGGTGCGTCTGAAAATCAAAAGTAATCGTTAAATTCGAAAAATTAATTGTAATCGTTTTAAATTAGACAAAAATTAATTTAATTATAATATAAATATATAAAAATTAAATATTAATTTTATTTTAATATTATTGTGTATATTATATTTTATAATATTTTTTAAATATTTTTAGGATTTTTTAAAATTATTTTTAATTAATTATTATTTTTGACTCGAATAAAAATCGAATCAAATTTTTAATTATAAAAATATCACTTCGGCTATTTTTTAATTTACCCCCGCCATCCACGCCCTGCCTCTCCCCGTCGACCCTACCGAACGGACTCTCCCCGTAGGCCCTGCCAAGACGGGACTCATCCCATTGACCTGCCTTGCTCGGACTCCCCTGGCCGGCCCTACCCCGCCATGTCCCCCTCTGTTGGCTCTGCTTCCCCCTCCGGCCCTACCCCACCCTTGCCTGAGCAAAAGGGCAGCATTGGCTATAGAGGGAGGGTAAAATATATTTTCGTTATTATAAAATTTAAATTTTTATTTTGCCCGTACATAATTAAATTATATAATATAAAATTAAAAATATTTTAATAATTTATATAAAATTAATTTAAAAACCGATTCTATCTCAAATTTGAATCGAATTCAACCCAATCCGATTTAAATAAGCCAATTCCAAATATAATCGGCCAATCTATTCAACATTGCTAACCACCCGGGCCTGTTTGGTTCACACATTAGTAGTGTAAAAACCATGAAAATTTTAAAATAGTCTTAATCTTATCGGTAATTATATTCAATGCATTATAATAGGAGCACAAAATAATGATAGTTGCCTCTCAAATCATCAAATTCATGAATATTATTTGAAAGAACACAATTTCCCTCGTAGTATTAGCCCAACGGGCGAAGACAGCTGCATATCTATTATAAAAATCCTAGTTAAGCATTGCTACCCTATCTTACTGCACATGACCAGAGCAAAACATCCGTCCCCGACATTTTACATATTTTTTTAGTTCTGGTTACTCTCTCTACTAGTCATATACAAAAAAGATATATTAAATGTAATGACCAACGGGATAAAGAAAACAACAGATCACTAGATAAAGCACATGAAAACATAATGTGCACAGCGCACAGTACTATGAAAAAATCTTATACATAAAAACAACCTGCGGCTTCATCATCTTCTCTCCATCCCAGCACTTGGTAGAACTGAATTCAGCTTTTCAACTCTTCGGAAGCCATAGAGCTCTGTTTGTCTGAAAGGCCAATAAGACAAGCCAATAAAAATATAAAAGTTTCACATTTGATAATTATTAATAGAAGATTTTACTTAAATTGGAGAAATCACTACAAAAAAGACAGAAAAATTATACAATTTCACACATTTTCAAGTATATACATAGAAAATGTCAGCAGTGCAACAGCTAAATCTACCTAAATGATTTGAATCGGAAGGGATAAAACCATCCCACAGATTTTCATTACCATTTTGAAATTACAGGAAAAAAAACTAATATACAAAGTAAGCTGGAAAAAACATAACATTATCTCCATCCCATATACTTTTTGGCTATCTTCCTACATCTCCCCTCCATGAATCTTCATCCCTAACTACACTGGAAACTGCACCAAATAGCTTCTCTTTGGTAGCGGTCGCATAATGCATCTTTATTGCTGCAACAGGGTCCGAAACCCCAGTGCACCCTCTTCCAACCAGCATACCTCCACTCACAACATTCATCCCAACCACACCCGGCTGATACCCTGGTGTTGCTTCTAATCCATTCCGATGGTTCTGCAGATCAGGCAACATCCTCTCCTGCGGCTTCATATCCATCACTGAATAAGGTTTCACACTTGGGCATTCGTAATTACTCCTATACAAATTGTACGCATCCAAAACAGCTCCATTTCCGCTAGGCAATGTTTCCCTTGTCACTGGATACACTCTTACCTGGTGATAATCCAAGACGGCCGGGTCAGGTAACTGTGGGTGGCTAGTCTCAACTCGAGTCCCATCCCAATAACCATAACTAGTCATTAGAAATTTTTCTTTATCTTCCGATGCCTCTGTTTCAGTTTTTTTTGACATCCCAGATGGTCCAACCATTTTCTCCTCTGATGGTAATCTAATTGATGCGGACTGATCCAAGTTGGGAATGGAAGCCTTACCACTGACCGTTTCAACATTTTTCTTCTGACTAAGAATCTGACCAAATAACCTCACATCACCAGTTTTACATATTTGCCCATTGACCTTAATGATAGCTGTGGATGAGGCTCTAGGCGGATCACTACAATCTTTAACCTTGGGCAATGAAAACTCAGATGAAGGCAAATTATGAAGTGGTTGTTTTCGACCATTGCACGAGTATCCAGAAACTGAAACCTCACCCGGATGAACATTCAAATCTGTATTTGAAAAGCTCTGGAGTACAAAACGTGGCTCTCCAATATTCTCCCCATTTGCATCTTTCATATTTAATAACTGTAAAGGATAACTCCTGGTGATTTGAACTTGCCCATCAACCTGGTTTAAAGAATGATTCTCAAGTAGATGATCTTGTGAAAGATCTAGGTCAAAACACAACTGCTTCTCATTCACTCCCTCTCCCGAAGCTAAAGAAGACATTACCTCTGGATGATGTTCAAATCCATCAAGAGATGGCATCCACACCTTCGAATCTGATTTTTCAGAACAATTCTCTTTCAGTTGCAGGGTTGCATCCGAAGGATTTTGGGAGGAGGAAGCCAGTTCCACAGGCCCTTCATGCTGGCAGACAGAATCAGACATAGGAAACTGAGTATGAACACTCCTTTTGATATTGTGTGAATGGACGGCAATTTCTGTACTTGAGTCTTTATAACATGTATTCAAGCCAGAATAGTCATTATCTGCATTGTCTTGATTCCTACCATTGGCCACAAGGAAGACAAAGGAGTTTGAATCAGTCTCCAAAGGGCTGCTTTTATGGTCTAATTCATGACGATGGTCTCCCAGCTCATCTGTAATCATAGCATCTATTGTCACATCTGGAGATATTTCTGGGTGTTTTACCTCTCCTTTTGAAGATTTTGTCTCACCATTTGAAATGCTGTTGAACAAAACAACTTTCTGTTTATTACCCACAAGAGGATTATCTAAATCATGATCAGCATCTTCCAAATTGGACCCACCGGCCTCATCTTTTTTACTACATACATCGAGCTCCGACTGAAGATGCTCTGTTACATCATGGCCATATCCCTCGCTGCCTGTATTAGGCAACACAACCTCCATTTTTGAACATGATTGTGAACTGCATATTGCAGATGCCACTTCTACTGCACAGGCATCATCACTATCACATCTTCCGTTGGCATCACTAGCAGGCATTTCTTCAAGACCCGTTTGAATATCATCCAATCCAAGACATTTACGAGCCTTACTAAAGAATATTTTGCATTGATCTCTTGATCTAGACCCCACACAACTTGATATGCTAAGGAAATCCTTGCCATAAGTTCTTAATGCCACAATGAATGCAGATTTTTCCTTGTCTGTCCAATCTGCTGAGTCCAATTCCTCAGAGCTATCATCAGAGCAAATATCATCATCTTCAACATTAGCTGAAATTTCAGAAGTAAAAAGTTGTCCAGCTTTTGAGCGGAGCATCTTCATGCGATGTAAACCCTCCTTACGCTCAATTGATGAAGAAATACAAGAGTTCATTGCTTCTGATGATAAGCCACCTCGAATACCGGCCAGGACATCAGCAGCAACAGCTTCACTGTCAGTTCCCTGTACATCAATGTCGGTACTGGCAGTATTCTTTTCAACATCGGACTTATTAGACTCATAATAATCCTTTGCTCCAGATAAAGGCTTCCTGGAATGCATTGTGACTCCTGTGGTAGCTCCATGATAATCAAACAAAGCAGCACTTTCATCTTGATTCCATTTCGTTTTAGATGCCACTAAATACACATTGGTAAGGCATTGCTCTTGTTTTCGAAGTCCCATTTGCTTCTTTATTTTCTCAAAGCTATCTGATTTGTGGTTTTTGTAATAAAATTCAACACAATCAGCAGTTGTTTTGTAACATAGAGAAGAAGCAATCTTAGCAAAGTCTTTCCCATAAGTGGCTAACATCTCCATAAAAATTTCCTTCTCTTCAGGGGTCCAGGGATTGTGATGTGCTCTTCCTTGCTCAAGAGAAACAGGATCTTCAACCAGCCCATTACTAGAGATAAACCTTGATAATATCTTCTGTCTCTCATGCAAAATCAAAGCTGGCATCTTCAAATTTTCTCTATAAGTCTTTATCTGGGAGTCGGATAATAGCTTCTCAGTTAACTCTTTAATCTCTACTGTTGGGACAAGAGTTGAACCACCAACTGATTCGTAGAAAAAATATAACAATGATGAGAATAATATCCATAAAGACAAGAAAAGATGCAAAAATAGCCTAAACAAAAGATCAAAACAAATGTTTAATAAGTAGACATAGAACTTCTGAAATTAAGAACCATCCAAGTATCTAAAAATTGATTAGATCAGATAAACTATGAACCAAATAAACATAACACATATAATATGCCCTCAAAAACTATCAGTTTGCCACACGTCACAAACGTCAACTTTCTACTCTTTAAAAACCACCAAAAGACAAACCCACAGCTATGATAGGCCTTCATCAATCAGAAAGCTCAAAATGAGATGGTCTACAACCATAATCATTGAGTAAAAATCATGCTCCAAATGAAATAAGACACCACACAAAAAGATTATAGGGTGTTTGGTTGCGCTGTTTTGACCTTATTTTTTGGAAAAATATAAAATTGTAATAATAACGTCCAAAAAACGTATTTGGCAGGGCGTTGGCAAATATATAGTGGTAGAGGCACTCTTTAAAAACTTTCACAAAACATTACAAAATAGAAAAAGGGATTTTTCAAACACTTAAAGAAAACTGCCCTCATAACCACCAAATGCTATTTTATGAGCTGTCACTTTTTTTACAATTATAACAAAAGAAACTTTAGGGCAAAATTCTCTTAAGATTTAATTTGAAATTTCCTATGACAATCACACGCCCAATTTATATACATTTTTTTTATGAGCTGCAGTAGTATTGATGTGCAATCTAATTTAGCTTTCTGCAAATTGTTTAAACTCTTAACAATAACTCGTTTACAACAATCCTAAGATGGAAAAAAAAAAATTCATCTGACAGTCTGATGAGAATTTAAAAAGGTAGCAAACAAACAAAAATTATGAGCAGAACAAAAGCAGTATATCCTAACTTAAAGCAACTGAAGGACATTGCTGTGATACATATAGAAAATTAAATTACTTCTTATATTCTTACTAGTTTATATTATCATATATTAAAGAGAAACACATACCGGGTGAAGTAACTCTGGAGCGCACAAGGGACTTCTGTTTCTGATTCGCAGAATGCAAATTTCGATAACTGGTTTCACACCGCTTCTGCGACTTTGGGCGTGACTTTTTCAAAGCAAGCACACGCAAATCTTCTTTCCACAAATGAAGCAGTAATCTGAACTTCAAGCAAAGAACCTTTTCCTTAATTTTCTGCCTCGACTTAAGAATGGCAAGACTTCTCTTCACAAGATCCCTGTTTTCAGAGTATGATCTATGCTTGTGGGCTTCCCAAATATCAACTTTGGATATTAAATCGAGACCAGCTCCGGTACACACTTCCAATAACTTCTCAGCGTGGTCTTTATTACAAAGAAAAATTTCTCTTGCTCCAATGTTTAGATCAGAATCCGTACAATCCTCCAATGAAGACTTATTATCTGCACCTTCACTGGCTTCATATATAGGCAAGCTGTTGCCTTCTGTTTTAGCTGGCAGAATCTCAGATGAATGTTGTTCATTCTGGCACAATTCTGAAGTAGATAGAGCGGACTCCATTAGCAGCTGTTTATCAAACAAAGACATTAGATATTTTGGCACATTCATCAATCTCTTTGATTCTAGCAGGAAAATAGAGTTCTTTTCTTAAATAATAGATCAATATACCTGCTGATTACAAGGTTTTATGACTTGGATTGTGTCTGTTCCAACTGATAAGGTGGCAGTTGTGTCACTTTTGGGCTCCAAATTCCTCACTTCATTTTCTGAAGAATCAATTTCCCCTTCAGTTTTCTCCAGAACCTTAAGAATATTGCTCTGTACAAGCAACAATTTACTATAGGCACTAGATTTCACAAAATTAGAATCCCCACAATTTGCATCATCAGCTTGTACCAAGTCAAAAATAACATTGCCTATATTTGCAAGAGCGTCAAGTTCAAAATGCTCTGGAGTAAGATCATCTTCAGTAGAGTTCAACAACGCCTGTCCTGGACTATAATGGCAAGCATCATTATCATTGTTTGACAACTTACTATAAGATCTGTCCTCAAAGCCTGAAGAAGAGATTAAAATAAAGTAAGCTTTAGTCCACTATAAAAAAATGTCTTCATAGATGTATAGGCAAGTCACATATCATAGCAATAACGCAAAAGCTTCTAATAATCACAATTTGATGATTAACAGGATGCGTAACTTAATAGAAATAAAATAAAAAATCAAAAACTTTGATTATTAAAAAAAGAAAAGAAAAGTTAAATCCTCATTCTAGTTAGCCGCATTCAAGGATTCACTTCTGCCTCAAAGGTGTCGTCAGTCAATGTACCCTGAGTTGCCACAAAAATTTCAAGTATACAAACCAAAATAAAAAGAAATCTAGAACACAATTTTCCTCTAATTTTGCTCCTAATAAGACAGATCTTGTCGAGATGACAGGTCTTAGCTTTATTTAATATCACAAATTAATTCAAAACCTATTTAAACTCAATATTGAACAAAGCCCATGCAACAAAAAAGAAAAAGCCTTTTTTAACCTAAGTTATACACACAAGATATTTTCCTCTATTTCAACACCAATCAATACCATTTCAAAATAAAAGTTTTAGCTCCTAAGATAACAGCAAGGAAAATTTTGCACCGAATTCAAAATAACTTTCTACCATTTCAATAAATACTTCGTCGTAACAAACAATGAATACATATACAAACATTAATTTCTAGCAGGTTTAGTCACATATATTTTTCCACAAAACCACATCAACGACGCAACTAAATACATCCAAATACCAACAAGATATCAAGGATACCATCACCTTAAATGAAAGCTAAAAACATACAATTGCAAGCATAGTAGCAAGATGCAATATGACGGTGGCTCCCAAAGGAGCGGAGCAAAAAACACAGATCTTGCACTAAACATTTCCCAAAAATAAATGAAAATAAATAAACAAACCGGAGGATGAGCTGCACGCAACCGAAGAGGGGGTGGCCGGCGATGTGCACTCAGGTAAACCGGCATCTTTTGGGCTTTGATCAGACGCAATGGCCGTGTTCTGCATCGCCTTCGATTCTTTGCCCCCAGAACTATCCTCGGGACCTTCCACCTTCTTCTTCTCATACTTCGCCAGCCCTTCCCCCCACCCTAGCCTCTGCTTCTTGCGGTAGAAAGTCTCCTCATCCTGCACAACTCCGTTAGGCGTCCCTCCGCTCGTATCCTCCCCGGATACCGACCTCAACGGCGTCGTCTTCCCTGGCGGCGCCTCGAACTTCGGCTCCTCCGAGACGCTCAAGCTCCCAGAGCCACGACCCACAAGGCTACCAGACCTGGACCAGCGCTTCCACGCGATCGCACCCAACGAATGGTCCCTCTCCCCAACCTGATCCTTCCCGTTTGGCATCTTCTCCTGCTGATCTTGCGACTGCTCCTGCTCCCCGGCCGGCGCGCTCTTCACGCTAACCGGAGGGGGATGAGGCGTCGGCCGGGACGGCTCGGGCACGGCGCGGCGATCTTCATTGGCGGGCCTCTGAGCCCGGTAGTCCACCTGCTGCTGCGGCAGCCCCAATTCCCACGGCTGCTGGGGGTAATGGCGTTGGTAGTGTTGGTTGTGGTGGTGGTGGGCGTTGTAGCCCCTCCAATCCTTTGACCCGCCGCCATTGAAGGACCCCCTGTACTCCCTGTTGTACCCGCCGCTCCGATTGTACCGCGACATGGATCGGTAGCTCTCGTCCTCCGCCATGGCTCGGCTCCCAGATCGGGACCAGGTATACCCCCCGCCGCCCTCCGATTCCTTCGGAAACAGGTGATAGCTCTTTTGCCGGCCGGGACCTTCAAAACAAACACCAAAAAACAACAAAATCAACAACAAATCCCCAATTCTTTCGAGGCTATCCACTAGGTTTTCGCGGTTTTGGCCTCCTCAGACCCGGCATCGGCAAGATCTAGACCGGGAACGGGAACTGACCGAGGGGGCGGCGGGCGTCGAAGTCCCGGGCGGGGCCGCCATGGTATCCGGCGTCGCGCCACCGGGCTCGGGTCGGCGCTAGGGCGTCGGACGGCGGCGGTCGGTCGTGGCGCTTGTCCTTGAAGCGATCCCACGGCTGCAGCGGTTCCGGCGGCATGAACAACGAGCCCCTCTTCCCCCCAATCGCATATGGAACAACCACCACCACCACCAAACAACAAAAAACCACCCACCCACACACACACACCCTTCCCTCCCCAATCAAACTCCCCGCCTGCTAAACGGGGCTGCGGCGTTGCTCCGGCAGCGGCGGTGCATCGGCGGCGGCGGCGTAGATCGGAGGGCGACTTCTGCGGAGGCGGACTAGAAGGAGAGAATATGATAAGAGGGCGTAGAATGGAAGAGAGAGAGAGGGAGAGGGAGAGGGAGAGGGAGAGGAGAGAGCGAGGGAAAGAGGAGGAGACAAGAGAGGGAAGGGACGGACTTGAAGGCGTTGAATTAGACGGTTTTGAACCGGGTTTTCGAATCCGCCCACTTCTTTTTTTTTTTTTTTTTTTTTTTTTTTAAAATCTGCCCCGCCACGCCTTTTTCAAGCGTGTGACCCTAGGTTATGAGGTATTGCTGTTCTGTGACCCTAGGTTATGGGTTATTGGGATTTTGGGTCTTGTTTATGAAGGTATTAGATGTTTGTCCCTATACTTTGCATTCTTATATTGCTACCCTCCATATTAACGGTTGCTTTATTTTACTAAAAAAAAAAACGAAACAAGGTGATTGTAGTTTTTGGCCTCGTGAGGCTCATTACCGTTTGTAATTATAATTTTTTTTACTAATAAAGGGTTATTTATAAATATATATATACGTTGGTAAATTATTTTTTTTAAAAAACAAAATATTCGAAAAAGGCAAATACATTAAAATCTTACGTAAAACCAAATGACAACTACAAAATTAGTTATTGGTTCAAATTACCATACTAAGTGAATTTTTTAAAAAATAACCATAATAAATAATTAAAATCTTCTAATTATGGTAATTTATACCATAAAAAAATGCCTCTTTATTGATTCAAATTACTATAATTAGTAAAATTTTAAAAATATAATCATAATAAACAGTTAAACTCTTCTAATTGTGATAATTTATACCAATCAAAAAAATGCTACAGTAAACTTGTTGTAGCATTTATTACAGTAAATCTAATTCCTTATTAGATAAATGTATAGTTCTACACCTATTTGTTTCTTAACAAATACTTAATATAGGAATATCCCTAAAAAGTTATATTGAAGCACACACACGGCTTATGCATCAAAATCATAAATAATTTTTACCTACCTCAATTGTTTTTATTTAAATTGTGCTTTATTTTGATTGGTCCGCATAAATTTACTAGCCCTTTCCCAATATGAGAAAACTTACTTTTGAATAATATATCTCAATTATTTATTGCCTAGTTAATTTATTGCATAAGTAGGATTGGGCATGAGTTGAGTCGAGTCAAGTTTCGTCTATCTTGAACTCGACTCATTTAATAAACGAATCGTGTTTTGAGTTTTTTGGATTCGAATTAGAGTTCGAATTTCATTGTCATAAATTTGGAGATCTAGTTTATTCTTTACAATAATTTTTTTTTATTTTTTTTAAATATAAATAATGTTCTTTCTAATTGATAGCTATATAATAACTATTAGATTTTTTTATTTAATTATTTTTATACTAAATTATTATTATTAATGTTATATTATCCATATACTGTTAAAGGAAAAAATTATAAAAGTTTATATTAAACATCGAATAGATTTGAGCCGAATTTTAAGCCAAATCAAATTAAGTTTAATATACCTTAAAACTGGTTCTACCGTAATTGAGTGAAATCAATTTTTTTATGGTTGCGTTTCAAATTGAGCTTAAAATTATTTGAGTTTAAGTCGAGTAACAGAAGAAACTTGAGCTAACTCAACTCCAGCCCTTGAATTGTGAATAGGTTCTTACCAATTTTGGAAATTTTAAACCACAAATAAGAACTAAAGGCAAGGCTAATTAGACAAAAAAAATTCACTTTACGTGAATGGGAGAAATCAACTTACAATACACCATAAATAGGAGAAACCAACTGATAAGACACAAAAACACCCATTTACCAAAAAAGAAAACTTGATAAATTAATTCATTTAAGATACATGGTTTCAATTTCTAACTCTTTTTTTTCAAATAAATGGTTGACCTCGAACAATT
This sequence comes from Piper longum, assembly GCA_032619315.1. Taxonomy (NCBI): domain Eukaryota; kingdom Viridiplantae; phylum Streptophyta; class Magnoliopsida; order Piperales; family Piperaceae; genus Piper; species Piper longum. The sequence goes on from JAVDBV010051152.1 coordinate 12,686, forward strand.
CATTGTCTAAATGAGTTGCTCAAGTCTTGTAACCTTTGTTGTAGCTGGGTTTCCATTTATTATAAGTGGATTATTTATCATCTTTAGAAAGTGGATTTTTCTCGTTATATTGTGTATTATAAGTGAGCTTTTTTTCCGTTCATGTAAGTGGGTTTTCGTAGTTCATGTAAGTGGGTTTATATTCATATAATATATCTTGTTCATATGTTTAACTTACACACTTGTAATTTCTTATAATCTATATTCATATAATATATCTTGTAACAAAGGACAGTTCAAAATATAAACTTACAGACTTGTCTATTAATTAATAAAATGAAGAGCAACAAAGGACTAACCGAATTCAAAAGTGCGACCCTGTAAACAAAATTAATTTCTTATGTTTTTTAATAGAATCTACAAATATTATTCGTGATATTCCTAAATTAATCCATCATAATTAGGGTGAGTATATTTGTGGAAATACTGCTTATAATATTTAGTTTAATTAATTTTTTTTGAAAAAATTACTAAGCTTGTCAATTTATACTACTTGAAATATATTGTTATAAATAGTATTAGATTTATATTACATGTTATGTTATATAGTTGGCTGGATTGGATGTGGGCTAAACAGCAAACGATGGGCCAAAAGTTGGATCCAGATTGGACGTGGGCTACGTTGCAAGTCAATCGGTGGATTGTGATATCCTTAAATTAGTCTTGAATTGAATCTAATAAAATTTAATATATTAATAGAGATGATGTTCATAGTATTCAACTTAGTTAATTAATTTTTTTAAAAATAATTAAGCCTATTAGTTTTATTAATTGATCTAAGCCGTTACACCAATTAAAATAAAGCATCAAGTAGGGCCCAAAATCATTGACATCAACCAATGGTTATCATTTATTTGTTCTAAAATTTTATTTTTTATTTTTTACAATTTATATAGAAACCAATATATAT
>JAVDBV010051153.1:0-15627 GCA_032619315.1 Piper longum
TATATATATATATATATATAGTTGAAGTCAATTTAAGAATACCAAGTTAGCTAGCTTGCATAAGTTGAACTGGCTACATACTAATGACTGCTTTGTGATGGCAGCCATGGATCTTTATTTTGAGCTTGCTTGGGCTGACGCCATTAGCAGAGCGAGTGAGCTTTCTCACAGAGTAAGTACTGGGTGGTCATGTAGTTATACTCAAAAAGCAATCTGGATTCTAACCTTTCTGCACATCTTAATTAAACTTTTATAATAATATATTAACTTGTTTCTTGCATAGGCAAATTGCTTTCTTCACTGGACCAACGGGTAATTTTATTTTCCTTCACATCATTGTACTAATCCTTTAGTATTCTTGTGTAATTAATCATCAAGAAAAAGCTTTAAGATTTACTGGTGGTTTTGTTATTGAATTTTAGTGGGAGGCCTGCTCAATGCAACTTGTGGGAATGCAACCGAACTAATAATAGCACTGTTTGCTTTGTACAAAGGGAAGATAGAGGTGGTAAAATGCTCTCTTCTGGGTTCCATCCTCTCCAACCTGCTCCTTGTTCTTGGTACCTCTCTGTTCTGTGGAGGACTGGCCAACCTCTACCGCGAACAAAAATATGAAAGAGTAAGAAAAATGCTATTTCCCGCATGCCATGTTTCTAATAGTGTGAGAACTCCACACTCGAACTTAGCTTGAAGGCTACATTGAATCATTTACAATATTTTTCTATGCAACAATGAAAAAGTAATTTGTAAAAAAAATATATTTCTAGATTTGAGATCGACAAACATATATGACTAAATAAAGAAGTTATATGTTTTTTTTACATATGCTTCCACCATGTTTTCCGACTTGCACTGCAGATTAATTTGTTTAGTTCTGATGCTACTTTATGTTTTCCCATATATTTGAACAGAGACAAGCAGACGTTAACTCCGGTCTTCTGCTGCTGGCCATGCTTTTTCACATGTTGCCATTGATGTTCAGATACGCCATGCCCGACGTTACACTCGCGACAAAACCAGTTCTTGATTTGTCAAGAGCTAGCAGTATTATCATGCTTGTCGCCTACTTTGCCTATCTTGTTTTCCAACTAAAAACACATCGCCAACTATTCGAACCAGACGAGGTAATCGATTCTATGCGTAATAGATTAGTTGTTCACGATCACTTGCACTATATTGTGTGCATTGAGTAATGAATCTACGTCCACGAATAGGAAGAAGATGGAAATGATGATCTAGTTTCAGAAGATGGTCCTGTTATTGGTTTTAAGAGTGCCGTGGTTTGGCTAGTTTCCATGACATTAGCCATTGCTATCTTGTCTGAGTACGTTGTGGGTACTATTGAGGTACGTTCAAACCAGCTTGTTTCAAGTGTTACTCTTGATATGTAGTTTGTAAAAGCATAAGAAACTTAATGCATATATATATTTGTCGTTGAAATAATGAATAGGCTGCGTCCGACTCTTGGGGGATATCTGTTAGCTTCATTAGCATTATTTTGCTGCCTATTGTCGGGAATGCAGCAGAACACGCCGGTGCTATCATCTTTGCATTCAGAAACAAGTTGGTAAGAATCTCATGTCTTCTTACATATGTTATTAGGGAAGTTCATCGGATAAGCATTCATGTGCTATACTCAGTTTGTTTGTCTTTGAGTTCAAGCCTATTTGTGCTTGAGTTGATTCGGATCAGTTTGAGCTAGCTAAATAATTTGTGTTTATTAATATTCTTCTTTACCGAGGCTTACAAATTTTTTTTATTTGAAGAACTAAGATATATCTTAATTGGTCATGATATTATTGTTTATAAAATAATATAGTCATCCATTTAAATTTTAGATTCTCATTTGAAACTGTTATTGAGTCTTCGTTTTTTTAATATCTTACTGTAAACATATGCATCTAAAATCGTTGTTTTTACACCTACTAAGAGTTGAGCATGTAAGCTTGTTTCATATGACTTCAGATCGATCCTTTGTAGAGTTAAATTGAGTCTAGTCGAGTTTGATCAAACTTTGAACTACCTGGTTGTTGTGTCAATGAAAAAAACTCATGTTTAGTTGTGTAACTGCAGGATATCTCTCTTGGTGTTGCACTAGGATCTGCAACTCAAATAGCTATGTTTGTGGTAAGATTTTGAAGAACCTTTAAGAAGTTGATTCATTTGCAATTTTGTGGGTCTTGTGAAATTATATAGGCGTTTGGGAATTTATATTTCATTTGATGGTTGTGTTCAGGTTCCTCTCTGTGTGATTGTAGCTTGGATTATGGGCATCAGAATGGATCTGGATTTCGATCTCCTAGAAACCGGATCTCTTTGTGTATCCATTGTGCTCACGGCATTCACTTTACAGGTTATATTTCCACACAAAAAACTTCTCGTTTTAATAATCTCCTGATGAGCCCCAACAATTCAACGCCATGCCAATGATGAACAAGACACTTACAAAGTTTTGGGTCTGGATTTAAGAAGTTTAGCTGGTTTCTTGTGGTTTTAGATTTCATTAATTGCCGCCCATTAGTCAGAACGAGCTCAAAATGAGCATCATTTGTTGAAACTGAAACTTCATATAATAATTTGTAGATATTAGAATAAATGTGACCTGCACTTATCAAAGTGAGCTCAAACTTCGGAACCATTTGCAGGATGGGACTTCACACTACATGAAAGGAGCGGTTCTGCTCCTAGCCTATATTGTGATTGCAGCAAACTTTTTCGTTCTGAACACACCACTTCGTACGTAGCTTTTTCTTTTTTATTGTGTTGGAATATAAGTTGTTGAACCAAACTCAGATTCCAGTTGTTAACAAAATAAGTTAATATATCGTAATTCTGATCTTTTTCTTCCCCTTGTCTAGACCAATCAAATGTTGTCAACTTGAGCCTCGGTTCATCATCTGGAGGATCTTTGGTCCTTTGAATGATTGATCAAAATATCAGAAAAAATGGAGCTGTATCGTTTGATTTGCACGTCTCATTTGCTGGAAGCCTGGAATAATTATAAGGAAAAGAAAAATATCAAGTGCCATGAATCTTCTTCAGGAACTGTGATCGATGATCTTCAAGAGCTATCATTTTGAAAAGCTGCCAAAGGAAGTCTGTTTTTTTTTAAAAAAAATTTCTTTAGAATTTGGATATCAGACGCTTGATCATGATCAGTCGGTGTTATGTACGTACAAGAATGAAACCCACGAGTAGAGTCCTGATCACTGATCAGTATTCTAGGAGGAGCTCAGGTGTTCTTTGAATCTTTGTTTCTTTATATCAGATTATATGTAAACCAATTAAGGGGTTGCTACACGGAGTTTGCTCCTGTTACACCAAATCTTTTCCCATCCTATGGAACAAGAGCTTCAATGAAAATTTGGTTCTATAATATGTATGCCATGCACATCATGTTAAACCAAAATGTAACAACGTCGAGAATTATTCGATAAATAATTAGCAACTTATTTTTTGTTTTCGGGGGTTAATTAATGCTCTAATTTGGTAAGTAATTTAATCACAATTTCACACAAAAAACTTAAGTGTTATTCTTAACTGCCACGTCTTCCCATGGCGTTGGAAGTGAAATTGAAACATTTAGTGCCAATTTGGTGACACCGTTGCTTTGATATCTATCGGCGTGTATTCTAATTTAATGAGTTTTTATACCAAAAACAAAAAAGAAGATATTTTTTATATTATTTAGTGGTGAAAGAATTAATTATAATTATACATAAAGAGAAAATATTTTAATAATTTGTATCATGATTGCCCTTAAACTTAAAAATTAATAAAATAAATACTTAAGCGTCCAGCTGGCCACCTCAAGGTCAAGGCAACTAGTTTGGGTTGCCCTTAGCCAAGGGTGACTGAGCTAGACACTAGCCTAGGGCGGCTAGGTCTGGCTGCCCGTCCTTGGAGTGACCAAGTTGCCAAACGAGGCCAAAAGTGGCTACCCTTGGCCTTGGATGGCTCAGTTCTACCGCTTATTTTTTAAATTTTTTAAATATAATTTTATTTATTTTATTTTTTAAAATAAGAATATTTTAGACAATTCAAAATTCTCCCTAACTTTCTTACTATCGAATAATATCAAAAAAAAATTTATGGTAAAAAGCTCTAATTTAGGAGTTAGTGAAATTAACAATGTCAATTACACTTGTTAATTTAAAATGTGAATCTAATTAACGAGTTAATTAGATTAGTTTTTTAAGTGTGAATCGTATTTACTTAATTTTATACAATTCACAGTCCATCTAAAAAATATGACAAGCTCGTTAATAAAATTATACATTTTTTACCTATGTAAATTTTATTCACTGATTTGTAAGCCTAAAATATGAAAGATAAAAGAGATTCGCATCATATTCACAACTTAAACTTATTAACAAGTGTAATTTTATTCACATTAAATTAAAAATAAAATACTATTTATACTGTCAATCTATTTTAACAATATAAATTAGATTCATAGTTTTACTAACCCTCCCTAAATATAGTATACCCAAACCTAATGTCTAATTTTTTAAAATGAGAGTATTTTAGACAATTCAAAATCATCCATCCCCCCTCCCCCCCTTCCCTTTTTTTGATAATTAAAACCTAACTTTCTCACTACTTGGTAATATATGAAACCTTTTTTTGGGTAAAAAACTCTAAATTTTATTGATATTTATTGGTACAAAAATATTTACTTCAATCCACTTGTCGGATTACAAAGGAGTAATATTCAATCTAACTATATCTCTAGGTGGAATTGAATTTATTTTAGCACTTATTATTGCAAATTCGCTGTAGTAGCCCTCTTATTGGTTAAAATTATCACAATTAGTAGAATTGAATTATTTGTAATCTTCAATTTTATGGTTATATTTGTAAAAATTATTAGTTATATAATTTAAATTAAGAAAAAGGTTGCTACATCACCTTTGTTGCAGTGCTCGTTATACCATGACTTGTTACAGTAAATCTCATTCTATTCTGTTTTGGCATGCACGTGATGCTGGTTGGTTGGTTCCTGATTGGTAAGATTGTACTGTTTGTGTTTTATTTGATGCCAGTTGGTTGGCAGGATTGTCTCTCTCCTCTCACCACACATGACCAACAAGATTGAGAATTTGTTTGAATTATTAATGAGATTATTTTAAATAAAAATTATTTGGGGGTAAGTGAAAATGGCAATATTAATTGCACATGTAACTTTGTACGCACAGACACATTAACAAATTAGCGAGATTAATTTTTTAAATATGACTCAATTTACACAATTTTTATACAATTTATAATTTAGCCTAAAAAATAATATAAATTCGTTAATCAGATTACATGTCTCTGGATCACGTAAATTTATTTTACGAACTTTTGGATTTAGAATATAAATAATAGAAAAAATTTATACTATATTTACAATTTAAATTCAATAACAAGCGTAATTTTATTAACAATGGATTAAAAGTAAAATACAATTTATAGTTTGGGTCGGGGGTACGTCCTTGAACCGTAATTCCCGTTCTTAGTGCCCCTCTCCATGCAAATGGCAAACAACAAGTCTCGGCCCCATAAATTAGTCCAACCCATTTCGGTTCAAGGAAACAAAGCCTAAGCTCCACGTGGCCTTTACGCACGAGTGCACATCGCACGCGGGAGTGCCATGGAGAAGCCATCGAGGTACTTGCACGGTGATCGTCTGGCCGTGGTCGAGCTCCATCTACGTCGTCGGCCTCCATGACAAGGTCTCCTTCTCCGACTATGGCTGCGCCGACCAGCCAGCGAGCCTCTACGCCGCCACTAGAAAAGCCGGTGAGAACACCCTCACCGACAACCACATCTGCGGCCCCTCCATCACCGGACTCCGCTTCTTCACCAAAACTCCCAAAACTCTCACCTTCGCTTCGATTAGAATGGATGCAAGCGATGAGAGGGTTGAACTGGATGACATTGTTCTAACCCAAATGCATTGACGAGCTGAACATAAACCTCCGGCTAGTTGGATGACATTTTTTTTTTTGCACAGCTTTGCACTTTTTTATCTGCAAGTTTACACTCCATCAATGCTGCGTCTATGATGAGTACAGTTTACCAGTTGTTTAACCAAAAAACAGCTTCCACTGTGTGAGGTAAACATTGTAAGAATTGATCGGGAATTAATTAGAGTTGGACTATCATGTGGGTTGTTCTTGAAGACTCAAATGAGAACTCTCCTGCTTTATTCTCGGCCGTCTACTGCTGCTTCCAAATCTCACTGGACGTAATTATCAGTTACCACTTACCAGGTTAATGCATTATATTGATAATTGATCCTGAGCTGAAAACTGGCATGGTCTGATAATCATATCATGCCTAAATCCTAACTATTAGCTAAGATAAAAACAAAACTATAAGGGAATATCTTTTTATTTTTTAATGATGCAAGTAATTAGGAGATTTGTCTTTATATAGTTTTTTCCTATGCAATTTATCTTTACATAATTGATTTGGTGATAGACCTCCCTTTTTATCGCCGGATTAAATTATACCTTAAAATTAAACTTTAAGTTGCCTTCACCTTAAATGAATCTTATAAAAGGAGAAAAATGATGGCAAATAAAAATGCGACGTTCATATATTCAACCGTAATTATCTTTACCATTAAATTAAATATGATGGTCTGGGAGAATTATTATTAGTTTTCAACTAAACTGATTATCGTATTTAGGGTTAGAAATGCATGTGAAAATTAGGCTTTTTTAGTATTAAATATCAATACAATCCTTTTATATTTAAATTTCAATTTCTTAATTCTTAAAATTATGTTTTACATAAACTCATAGAAGATATGGCACATATAGCTATCAATAGGGTGCATCATTGATGTGTAAAATATACAAAAAAATCATGATAATTTTTAAATAAATTATTGCTAATATACATTTTTCAAATAATTATTTCGGTTAAAGATCATAAGAAAACCAACATTTAATTATTAAAAAAAACAATTGTAAGGGTTTTGGAGATTATTAAAATTATTAATTTGATGACTAAGAAAACCTTTAATTAATTAATAAGAATAAAAGGCATTTCCCCTTAAAACCTCCGAGACTAAGCTCCTTCTTATCTCCGCCGTTCTCGGAGATTCCGTCACCGATGAGGGAGGCCGTGCTCGCACGGCGCCCCCTCTCGGCCCTCCACACCTCGCCGGCGCCGGATATTCTGGCGGCGGTGGACGATGCCGGCGTCGGCGATTTCTGCCGGTTTGGCGGCCGGCGGTGTCGGCCGGCGTGGCCGAGCTTCGCCTCGATGTCAGTCGAGAGTAATGCAGGACTCGACAAGGGCTCGCCGGAGGTTCCACTGGACGACGGCGGCTCTCCGTCGCCGGACCAGTTTCTGAAGCACCCGCTGGCGCTGCTGGCCCTGGTGCCCAAGGACGCCGCGCTTTTCGCCGCCGGGGCAATCGCCGGCGCCGCCGCCAAAACCCTAACCGCCCCTCTCGACCGCGTCAAGCTCCTCATGCAGGTCGTCGCCTCTTTGCGATGCATGCGATAGATTTGGTTATTTCACGGTTTGAAATTTTGGTGATTGATGTTGATTAGATAAAAGGTGATCCCTGATGATTATGATGAAGATGATAGAATGCATTTGGTGTTCTTGCAGACTCATGGGCTACGGGCGGTGGAAGAGGGTGGGAAAAGGGGAATCGGATTCATTGAGGTTGGTTTTAGTTGATGTCTTTTTATTTACTTGTAAAAGTTCAATTTTTTTGTGTTTTTTTTTTGGAGGATATCGAACAATCTCTCTTTTGACATCACTTGTAGGCAATGACTGTGATTGGCAAAGAAGAAGGAATCAAAGGATACTGGAAAGGGAATCTTCCTCAAGTACATTGCTGCAATTTTTCTTTGGTGAAGTGGGTTTCACTAGATTGCGTGTTTTTTATTTTCAAGTGTCTTAAGCTGCATGTATGTCTTGTAACGACAATTCAGGTAATCCGAATTATTCCATATAGCGCTGTTCAACTGTTTGCTTATGAGACTTATAAGGTACCCTTGCCTGGTCATTAAATCAAATATCTTAAATATTATTTACTTGTTTAGTATGTTTTAAGTGTCCCCATTTTGCTTTAAACTGCTTGTTTTTTAAATGCAGAAACTTTTCAGGGGAGAGGATGGTGAACTCACTGTTATTGGGAGATTGGCAGCTGGTGCTTGTGCCGGCATGACATCCACTCTGGTATGTGGCTAATAATAGATATTCTGTGTTCCTATTTGCAAAGTTTTTTTTTTTTTTTTCCTGCTTGTCTATTTACTGCTCTTGATAGGTAACATATCCTTTAGATGTTCTGAGATTGAGGTTGGCCGTTGAGCCAGGAGCAAAAACGATGTCTGAGGTAAACTTGATTGTTTCTTTTGTTTTTTTCCTTTTTGAGTTTTGTATTTTATGGTAGCAATACACATTTTTTAGCGGCTATATTTTATTAACAGGTTGCACTGAAAATGCTACGAGAAGAAGGAATGCCATCTTTTTATAGTGGACTTGGTCCTTCGCTTATTGGCATTGCACCTTATATTGCCGTCAATTTTTGCATTTTTGACTTGTCAGTCCACCAAATTTATTAGTTTTTTTTTTCTAAAACAATTTTTCATTTTAAATTATATATATATAGCATGAATTTGCAACCAAAAGTAACATTTAACAGTATATAAAATTATAGAATGAAGAAATCACTGCCTGAAAAGTACCAGAAGCGGCCTGAGTCCTCTTTGGCAACAGCAATACTGTCTGCAACTTTGGCTACGCTAATGTGCTACCCACTGGATACTGTTCGAAGGCAAATGCAAATGAAAGGTTCGCCTTACAAATCAGTTCTAGATGCATTCCCGGGTGAGTTGTGATGCTTTTGCGGGAAATTATTTCTATGTAGTGTTCATCAGTGTTATCTACCAATTGGTCCCCTTGTGGCGACTGCTAGTGCTACCTATTTTGCATGTGTACAACTTAAAGCTTATCAAATTTGATAATTTCAGTTTTTAGTATCCCGTGAAATTTTTCTTCGAAAAACTCAATTAAACCTTAAAACTAGTACCTTTTATTCTCGGTGACTGATAAGATCCATTTTCTGGTCTGTGGTTGATAATATTTGGTTTTTTGTTTCACTGGAATTTTTATCGGATCAGTCTTTGACTATAACTTGTTTCATGGCATTGTGCTCTTCCAGATTATCGAATCTCGTTAATAGTAGTTTTTCTTCCCTTAGAAAAAAGTTGAGGATCATAAAGAAGAACCAAAACATTTTAGATCATTTAATGAACTGATGACATTTTTTAATTCAAGGTTTGCGTAGATTTTTTGTTTAACATATTAGTACAACTGTATTCCTATTTCCAAATTTAAAATTGGGTGTTTTTACCTTGTGACTTTGATGGAAACAGGTGTTTGCATGTGGGAACATCAACTTGAAGATTATTTAGGAGTCCTTCGAATGGAGAACTTGAAATTCTGATATTGTTTCATGCCTAATATTTTTTCTAGTTTCACTAACACCATAAAACTTCTGTCGTCCTACAGTTTCCTTTCACGGGCTAATATTTCTTTTTAAGCTTTTCCTGTTATGTATAAATTCATTCAGTTTTTTTTTATTCTTATTGGAATCAAATATATCCCTTCATGAAATGGTTGAGGCGCTTGCCTTCTTTGCAGGTATTGTCGAGCGTGATGGTCTTGTTGGGTTGTACCGGGGTTTTGTCCCCAATGCACTAAAAAGTCTTCCAAATAGCAGGTCATTCCAGCATTCCTTTCCAACAGTTTCACATTTTTAATTCTCTTTTGATATAATGTTGTAGAAAATGCTTCCAGAAATTTAACCCCAGAGTTGTTGAACTAAGTTTCAATTGTTCTGATGGTTCCTGTTTTTGCAGTATTAAGTTGACAACCTTTGACACAGTGAAAGGCTTAATTGCAGCAGGTCAGAAAGAGTTCCAAAAGATTGTTGGAGAGAACCGTGCAAAGATTGATAATGCTTGATGAAAACTGCAAAGTAGCCAGCCATTGTAGATGTCATAGTCTTCCAAAAGTTATATTGTTTTGAATTATTCTCCTTGTTATGAAACAATTGCGTGTTGTTCATATGTTGATGTTGTATGTATCTTTGGATGGCATGCAGTCCAACTGGTTGGTTTAAACAGTGGAAATCAAATTTGAATTTATTATTATCCACTTAGTCATTTGGATAATCTACGTTAAACATCACCCAGATCTGAATGCAAATGTTGCTTAGCCTGCACATGGTAATTTTCCTTGCTAGGGAATTTTCATTTTGATAATTATCATCAATCTAATCCCAAAATGGTTGGGGTTGGAGTGTAAACCATTTTCCCTTGTTTATTTTAAATTTACTTTTTCTTAGTGATTTGCTGCCCGTTTTTGCTCAGAATTTGGAGTTGTTATCGACAATTGGATAACATTTATTCCTTCATCAACCTAAGCACAAATGGCTGGGGTTGGAGAGGAAAACTTATTTATTTCCATGTTGAGTTTGTATATATTTGGCTTAATTTGCTGGCTGTTTGAAATCCAGGGCTTCTACTTACCCAGTTGATTATACAGGGGGATTACTACCAGATGAGATTGCACTGCAATCCTGTGGCTCATTTACTGCTTTCCTTCCTACAGTGGGCTGATTGTAACGTTGCTGGTTATCTTGGACCTCTTGGACTGAAAATCCTTGTGTCAGTGGTTCGAATCCACTTCTAAGCGGGCGAAGGGTCCAAAGGAGACGTAGCCGGAGCGAGCCGGATTCTGAGGAAAAAATATTACTCTTCCTAACTGATTGTCATTTCTTTTACATTGGTGGTATTTGACAGATTTATGTGGATGGAAAGACAAGTATAGTCGTTCAAGAATGCAAAGCTACTATAAAAGATTTTTCCAGTGAGCATTGTGAACTTTATATTTTCACTCCATAGTCTTAGCATCTTTTGAACTTTATATTTGGCTTAATTTGCTGGCTGTTTGAAATCCAGGGCTTCTACTTACCCAGTTGATTATACAGGGGGATTACTACCAGATGAGATTGCACTGCAATCCTGTGGCTCATTTACTGCTTTCCTTCCTACAGTGGGCTGATTGTAACGTTGCTGGTTATCTTGGACCTCTTGGAGTTATTGTTTACAAGGTCATTTTCTTTGCAACAAACGTATAACTTTATTTTTTGTCGAGGAAAAAATATTACTCTTCCTAACTGATTGACATTTCTTTTACATAGGTGGTATTTGACAGATTTACGTGGATGGAAAGACAAGTATAATCGTTCATGAATGCAAAGCTACCATAAAAGATTTTTACAGTGAGCATTTTGAACTTTATATTTTTACTCCATAGTCTTAGCATCTTTTGTTTGTCTTCACATACAGGGACAATTTATTAAATGAATGCTCTACTTCGTCCATTGTTTAACTATCAAAATCGTAAATGCACCTTCCTTCTTAATATTGAAGCTGCTGAATTACTGCAGGTATGATTTTTTCCTCACTAAAACTTTTAGATAAAGGAATAAGTGATGCAGAAGACAAAAAATAGCGGGAAGCCTGTATGCAGAAGTTCAAGAAAAAGGATGGGGAAAATTCTGTAAACCTCTCGGCAATTGACTTGGAAAGAGACGATGAATGTGGTATTTGCCTGGAAATAAATAGCAAAGTGGTTCTACCCACCTGCACCCATGCCTTATGTATAAAGTGCTTTCTCAATTGGTATGTGAAGGAACAGCCACATGATTGGGGCATATTTAATTGTTGATGCCATCTCATAGTAAGTGGAGTAACTAACTTCTCTGCAACAGGAGAAATCTAATTTGAGAATTTGGTGATTGATTTTTTCTGGTATAAGAGAGACAAGTCATACTCATTTTGTCGTAAGAATCTCAGGAAAATGAAGCCTGCTGATCTATGGGTACTCTAGATCATCGCGAGATCGTGGACTGTTAAACAGTTTTCAAAGAAAACTTGAAGACAGCATATTCATAGACAAGCTGCCCCTAGTTACTGGAACTGTCACTGGTGCTAGCGCCTGTAATTATCGAATCAGAAGATGATCAACATATCTCTCTAGAATTCAGGTAGGAGAAGATTCAGATGGGAATTCATGGGTATTTTTATCAAACAGGTGTCATTCTTCGGCATTATTAAGTATGATAGTTGTATATTTTGCTGAGATCTTTCATTGATTTCAGATACTACAATTCATTTAAACATGAATATACGTATACATAAAATACATATAATACACGATTCTTGATTATAATCTTGTTGGTCTCAAGATGGAAGAAGTTATAGTAGTCTGGTGTCAGGTAATGAGTGAACACTAGATCTTGCTTTCTTGCAAGAAAACTGCAATGGTTTGTTTATGTTTAATTGCATTTACTATTTGCTCTCATTTCTACACAAGCACGCTACGCTACTTCTTCACGAATGAAATTACTCTCAGTTCTATTATTCCAGTTGGGTATATGTTTTCTTATGGCGTGGTGTAACATCGCATAAAAAGGTGGGTGGTTGGTTAACGACGTCGGGAAGAAGTGCCATTATTTTGTTTTAAGGCTCTAAATGTTGCCCTTTAATGGATCCTTTTTACAAGAGACATTTTTGCTTTGTATACTAGACTTCAAGAGTTGGGGATTGTTATTTCTTGTTTGTCACTTCTCTAACTCTTGAAGAGTCCGGACTATTTATTGATGAACTGTCATGGACATGATTGATTAATTTGCACTGTTGCCTTTGTCCCGGCCATGTTAAAAATGAAAATTGAGATTGAGGCAAAGACGATCACGGCACTTCACCTTCGACATTGGATTCGGCGGTCCCATGATATGACTCTTCGTCTTCTTACCAAAAAAAACCAGAGGGTTCTATAGGAAGGAAGCTTTGAATGGGAACTTGGTAAGTTCATATGACTCATAAGGACTACATTCATTTTGTTGTGGTTGGCGAAAAGATTAGCAATGTGCTATTTTGAAGCTAAATGGTTGCGAACCAAGTTTGCTACTTGGGAGCTATAACCTCTACTTGCAAAATGCGTATATAATCAAAGATGCAGCTTTAATTTTGTCCCAATCAACTCCTCTAAATTAACATTATGGGTGTAAATATTCGAATGCAGATACCCATTTGAAAAGCAATTCATGATGAAATGATGAAATAGCAGGTCCATCCAGCTCGAAGCAATTTTGTCACACAGAATGTGAACACAGCTATTCCAATGTGTTGCGTGATAAATTGATCCATCAGAAAAATGTGAGAAGAGAATGTATATCAGAAAACAATGGGCGGGCAGCCTCATCGTTAGTGAAGCTGGCATTGTGAAAATCATTTCAGTTCACACAACGAGAGAATATACAGGGCTAGAATGAATTATCTTCTTGAACTATGCCACCAAGTCATGCATCTTCTGCGTCGCTTCCACCAACCTGGGATTCATGGCTGACCCAGAAATGTGCCCCATCGGGTCCCGACACCTTAAATCTGATCAAACAACATGTAAGGTGATTGACAGAAAGCAACATTCTGTGATCATGATTTCAGAATGCACCACAACATTAGCCACGGTACCTTTCAAGAATAAATTTCCCCTCTTTGTATTTTTGGCTCTTCTCATATGCAGCTTCCTAAATAAACCAAATCAATCAACTTTCTTTACACTCGTAGAAATTAGGCCTCAACGAGCAATAAAACTTTGTCATCAGTTTCTTACATATTTCCAGCCCACGATTGATCCACAGCGGACACAGTATATGTCTGCAACAGTGTGCATTCCAGTCGTCATCATTCTCTCTTCTTTCTCTCCAAATGACACATTCACACTGCAGATAAGATAATGTCTATATCACATTTCCTTCTTCTCAAACTCTCTATCTGGCACAAGTGTTAGTAGCCAATGTAAAATAGAGGGACACATGATCAGGGGAATAAGTCCACAACCCCGTCATGACACAGATTTGAACACTTGGAAGGGCCCAAAAATAAATAAATGAGAAAAAAAAGTCAACAAAGTTTTGCTCGTTTATCACTTATCAGCGAATGAAATGGAACTGCCCCAACAAACATTTAATAGTCACTACCCTATCTATGACTTCATATCAGCTTGTCTAGCCTATCAAAAGAATTCAGTAACAAGACAACATCAACCAATTATAAAATTAATAAATAATATAAATAACTAGAGCTTGAGAAGTCGGAAATGAAACAACTTACACCTTGTTGAAGAGGTAAGCTTTTCCATGCTTGCAATGAAAAGACTGAATAAAGACCACGGAATAATGTCAAGTTAGGATAAGTTTTCCTATTATAAGGTCAGAGAAAGCCATAAATGATGATTTTTGGTAGAACTAAAGCTACAGAGCTAGTAGATTGTTTATAAGTTTTAGAACAACGTTGATTATTATTTGATATGAATGAATTTGATGTCAGTGAGAACCATGCAAATGACCCAGCCTAGCTGGGACAAAGTGATGATGCTGGTTAAATAGAGTAACGAATGTGTATTTCACAAACATCATATGGCAGTAATCAGCCTTGAAAAAAATAAAGATCTGCACATAATAAGCATCCAATAGTAACACAATCTTCAAGAAATAGTAAACTAGAGTGAGGAAAAACACGATCGATTGCCATGTGAAAACTTTTTATACCATATATTTTCTTCAAAAAACTAACCTTGAATTTTTTTATTTATCTATGACAATTAAAGAAGTTACGAATTTTTACACATTTATTAACAAAAAGGCATAGCTGTTTCAAATGGTTGGAACTTAAGTCACTTAAAACAACCTTCAACAATGCCAATCTAAAAATAGAAGAAGAAATATCTCAAGAGAGACGAGACTGCAAGGAATATAGAAAGAAATTATTGGCATAAGTGGCGCTCACTATCAGCAACGATGATGAAGGAGATAACCAAAGAATCAAAAAGTTTCAAATCCTACCATATATGGCATGGTTCACATATAACATTGCGACCATGAACTATAGAAAAGCAGCTTCAGTAAGGCTGTAAAGAGGACATTACTGATGAAGCTTCAAAGATGATAGCTCACTTCATATAAATAGAAACGTAACCATACACTGTAATTTGAAACGGCTAATATGTCATATATTCAATTTGCTCCATGTAAACTGTTTGTAATTTTATCCAAACGAGGCGAAATTCATCCTTCCACTGGTCAAAATACCCTGACTATTTTGGCCGATTGGAGATACTAACTATGACCAACAGTCGTTACATCATCCCGCAAAAAACATACAGCACTCCAGAAACGAAACAACAATAGACACTAAGCCATCATTATTATTAGCTCAAAAAGAGAAACCTATTCACCAAGCCATTTAAAGCATTTTTTGCAAGTATGAAGCCAGAATTACATCAAAACACTATGTGCCTGTGCATTACCCTTCACCCATAAAAGTAAAATTTGCTCAACCAATCTGCATTTCCCCTAATACCTCAAAAGCACCCAACAACAACAGCAATCAATCAGAATATCAACAGGAATGGCAATACAAGTAAACAAACAAAAAAAAGCGAAATAAAAAAAGAAACAAAACAAACCTTGGAGAGGATGTCCTCGAAGAGGGCAAGATGGGTCTGGCAGTGCTTGCAGCTGTACATCTTCCCTTCCAA
>JAVDBV010051155.1:0-13579 GCA_032619315.1 Piper longum
CCCCCCCACTCCCCTCTTCTACTTTTACCGTGTTAGGCTTGCCGAAATCTTCCGCCCGATTGCCTCAACCATCTTTGTTTGCCCCTTCATATATATATATATATGGACAAAATATTTAATTTTGAGTTCGAATGAAAGTTGGGTAGAACGACGAGTTTGGGAATGTTTCTCCTCGGCTTGGCTCGAAGCTCAATGAAAGACTAAAATTTAGACAATAAATCCTCTTTAAAATAGTAAAATATAGAATAATGACTGGTCATTAGGTTTGTGTAAGAGTCACGGAGAAATTTGATGAACTATTTTGGATGCGGCCAGACACGAATATTTGAGTTTTTTTTTATAAAGAAATTTAAAATTGGATTAAATTCATTTTCGGTTTTTGATATTTGAATAGATGACAACTTAGTTGGAATAAAAAAACCAAACTAAGTGGGCTTCAATATGTGTTTGAATTGACTGTAGAACGAGAGAAGAGAAAACTAGTTTTAGATATTTATATCAAAATTTTATTTGAGAAATTTGACCAAATATATATATAATTTCAAATAAAGAATCATATATTTTTACAATCAAGCTATGTTTATGTAGCATTATAATAAATTGACATATTTTGGTCTCTAAAATGTAAATTTAGTGATAATTATAGTAAAAAAATGTAAATATAAATCAAGTTATCCCAAATATGTCTTAAACTCGAATGAACTTGTGTATTAATAGGATAGATTCAAATAATGAGCCAAACAAAATTCATCACAATTTGTAAGATAAATACCATGGCCTAACCTTACTTGGAGGAACACCATAAAAGTTTGTTTTTAGATATGTGCTGCCTTTTTTTCTCGGTGCTCTTAATTATTTTGGCCAAACAAATTAATCGGAATCAATCATCAATACTTGAAAAGAAAAGACTGCTACTTCAAATTAAGCGTCTTTTAAAAAATTGTAAAACCATGTTATTTATTATTGTTATTATTATTTTATTTTATTTTATTTTTTGTGTTAAATCAAAAGTCGAGCTTAAATTGAATCTGGTTGCGACGGTTAAGGGTAAACCCGGTGTGCCCATGAGTTTTTCAAATTTGGAAAAATTTTCAACGTGTAAATTTTTGGGTTGACTGGGTTGAGTTTTTAAGACAGGGTTGGACTTGAGGGAGATTGTTGTGGATAAACTTACGTAACAAAAATCACCCCTTCTACCACATTTTAAACTCCAAACTCTTTCCCCTTCTCCCAACCGTCCTGTCTTGGTCCTCTAGTTTTCCTTTCTTCGAGGTTATCTTCTTTTCCTTTTTCAATTTGTTTTTTAAGTTTATGATCATGGCATGCATGAGAGTTTTAATGGGTATGAATAGATTTACATTTAGAAATTTTTCATGTATTGTTGTCTCTGTTCTGGAGCGTCGTCCTTTTCTCGGTTGATGCAATATCTGGTTGGCTAGTTTGTTTCCGACGGTGAATAATGCTTTCATGGTCTGGTAATTAATATTGTTGCATCCAATCTTTTACGATCAAGGAGGGTAAGTATTATATTGGTCCATGTATGTAATTTATAAGTTGTGGCCATCGCTCTTATAGCATTAAGTGATGACTTTCTACTGCTGTCGGTTAACCAATGATTATAATATAGTATTATGGTGTAGAGAGCTGTATGAATTGTAATTTCTGGATTGTTATGGGTCTCTTCACTTCATAAAATGGTCTGTGTTGATTTGTTTGTAGATATGGTCTATGCATGTATGGAGTCAGATTAGCAGTTAATCATTAATTAATTAAAGATTATGTCTTTTAATCTAATGAGGGGTAATCGCTTTATTTAACGAGTTATGATATGTGAATTGTTATTTGATTTAAATGCATGCATCATTGAATTGAATATATGTATCTAGGTATTTAAAATGTCTACCTAGTTAATCTACGGCTAGCGTGCACAGATTCAAAATTTGTTTTGTCACTGGTTGATTAGGGATGGAGTTGATGGTCATGTTCTGGACATTTTAATTTGTGTCGGCGCTGGTAAAAAGATGCAGCTGTTATAGTTGTTCTTTTTGTTTGGATAGATGAATAGGAGGACTTGTTTGATGGGTTCGGGATCTGGTTTAGTTTAGAATTGGGTAGTAAGTGACAAATTTAGTTTAATTATGGGTTAACTCGTTGATGATGATAGATCTACTCAAAAGTATTAATTATCGTTCATGATATTATAATTAAATATTTTGATATTTATCGTTAGTGTTTATATTTATTGTGCAATAAAAATAAATAAGTTTGATTTGGTATATTAATTAAATATATAGGTGTAAATGAGCTAAGCCTGCTCGCGAGCTTTTTGTGTTCGACTCGGCTCACACTCATTAATTTTATGTTCGAAAAAATATCCAGCTCGAAATAAATAAGCTCGTTTAACAACGAACAAAGTTTGAGCAAATGAGTGTTTAGCTCGACTCGGCTTGAAACTCGAACTCGATGTATTCAAACTTGAAAAATGTTCGACTCGGCTCGGCTCGTAAATACTATTGAGGTCACATTAAATTTATATAGCGTTCAAAAATTTTTTTGATCATGTATAAGTCATGCACATAAATATTTGCTAAGTTCGAGCTCGACTCAAATTAAGCCCAAATACCATAAATTTTAGACAAGTTCGTCTCGGCTCGTTTATATTAAAGTTCGGTTCATTTACATTAAAGCTCGGCTCAGCTCGTTTTATATCTAAGCTAAACTCAAATACACCCTTGTTTAGCTCGTTTACACCCCTAATTAAATGTTTAAGTAAGAATAGATTGCAAATTTTATGCTCATACTTTAGTAGCATTCATTTCATGACATCCATGTATTTATCAAAATATCCTTAATCGTCTATTTGTTTTGGTTTTTGGAGCGTGTAGCGGTTCGTTGTGCACATAAAGGTAAGTATAACCTTAGTAAATTTAATAAAATTGATTAGTTGTCTTTGATCAATTAGGCGGAGGTAGGACTTTGACATTTAAGTGTTGGACACGCGTCGTCGGGCTCAACCTGTCTAATAAAAATATACGCGGGATTTGAAGGTGGTACACGATATATATAATCATCATTAGGATGATTTATCATCATCATTACGATGGCTAAGAGGATCGTACATACAATTTAAGGTAGCATGGGTTAAAATATCCATCAACTCCATTCGAAGGCTCCACTCAATTTTCTTATTTAGGATCTTCATATTCTAGTTAAAACATGCTTCAAAGACACTAAAAATCATATATTTGTTAAGTTTAATGTATAGCAAGATGTTTTGTATTCAAACTATATTAAATCTTGCTAGTTATGAACAGAAATAAACAATTTAACTGTCAGCTTGGAGGGTCTTAAAATTTTGCATTATGATACAGCAAAAAATATATGCTTCCACCTTTCAAATAAGGGTATTTATGTTACATCTCACTACTACTCAAAGCTCCAAAATAGATTCTTTTGAGAATTTGGCAATTAGTATTTACTGTTTCAAATCAAAATCCAAATTCCACTTTTTATCCAAGTTGCAGTATAGAAAAAATGGCAATTGTGCAAATGTAAAGGGAAAAGAAAATCAGTTTCATTTACACAACGAGAGTTAATTCACAGAATGAAACCTGCAGATACATGACAATGGTGACATATGTTTATAAAAGAAGATCATATTAACAGCCACAATTGATCATAATAACGGCCACAATACTGAAACTCACTAAAATAGTCATAATAACAATACCTTTTAGCTGTTATATTACCCTCATAATGCAAAACTTGTTATTCTTGTGAAAATTTCACTCCGCATCCACTCATCGGTTGCAAAGGCCTTGCACAGTTCTAGGCAAACCGCCAAAAATCTGGAAAAAAATGTACTTCACTAATGACATTATGATAGTAATAGTGATGGTATAAATTTTGTTAGAGTTTGTATTTGTCACAGCAGCAGCTTGATAGGTCCAGTTGCCACTTCGAAGCATTCCAGATCTGAAGATTTAAATTTTGTTTCAGCTAAAAGACCTCCACGATCGGTTAAATAAAGAGCACCCATGCATTGTAGTTACTTAAATGATTTTTAACGCATAAATTTCTTTCCTATAAACTATAACAAATCATGAATTACACTTTGCTTTTAGCACGGTCGATGACAAGTCATGATTCCAAATTATCCAAATAATAAGAATATTATGCTCTCGTCTTGTTCTTACCCTCCTTCAAGGGCAAGACTACATACCTTTTTTCTGGGCTTAGGACAACAACACAAGGCTAAAGCTAAGTTCTCATTAAATATTCATTATTGACAAATTACATATAAGAAATAGCATGAAACTGACTTTCATTTGATCCAAAAGAAGAAAATAGACCAAGTTAGAGAGTTTAAGTACCTTGCTAATCATAGGAAATGCACCTTGAAGGAGCTATAGTTACTGGTTTGAGGGCCATATATCTGTGGTAGCTGCTTCCCAACGTAGTGTCCAATGGATTGTTCATCCACACATACATTTTAGTGCACCAGTCCGAACAAGTGTGCATGAATTTCTCTTCATTATTAGAAATAAAACAATTCCAAAATAATATATGAATTGTACAGGCAAAATCAAGCCTTCATTTATTGCAATTCTGCTCACATTTGGAAAGATCTGGTGGACTAAATTCATAGAAAACCACTTCATTCTCCATCCATCTTCTGAAATAAGAAGATTAATGTGAGGAAAAACTGTATCCTAAAACATGATTTGACGTGGAACCAAAATCAAATGAAAACTCATTTTTTTAACAGTAAAAAAAATAAAACAAAACAAATCAACAAATGGACTAGACCTTTACCTCCCACACAATAAAAAGCAGTCTTGGGTTGCTCCTGTCTGCCCTTGCGAGAAAGGATGTGAAGCTCATCAACTCTAACAGAGACCAAAGAAAGAGCATCATCCAATTATTTAATGTCTTTTGCCATGACCTATGCGGTCTCTCTCCCAGCATCCTTATACTCCATCTGCTGATTTCACAGCTCATAGATATAACAGCTCTATTACAAAGTGTTCATCTGCCACAGCTACAGTTCCATGTCAAACCAGTGAATTTACAGCTGATTCTTTTCCTCCCACCCTTAATGTAGGGTTCATAGTATTTCAATCTGTGCAATCCGATGAAATGTGTTAATTATGTTTAATAATGAGACCTTGATATTTTAACAGAGTTTTTACGACATAAGAGTTGCCCCAAAAAAAAGGTCTCAGCATTTTGGCGAGTTTAAGAAAAATAACAGAAATTAAAATATTATTATTTACAAGCAAACTAGTGACATATTCTGAACCACCTAAAATCCAGGGAAGTGTCACATTCAAAGAAGATTCAGGGAAAGCACTGGTCAACATTTAAGACAATTAAAATGTCTCAGAAAAAGGTGAAAGAACGGGAAACAAGAAATTTAAAACAATTAAAATCAAAAGTCAATGATTAAGAGCTATCATTCAATTAAAAGGGAAATTTGACCACTTAAATCATGCCTGAGAATCACCATATAAAAGAGCTCTTGTATGTTGGCTCAAAAACGCATCTTCATTATATCCAACAAGTATGAGTTTATAAGCAACCATCCCAGCACTTCTTCTCTTTTTCTTGTAACAAAGATGGGATATTAACAAATTGCAAACATGAGGCAGCATAAAATAACCTCTGTCCAATCCATAGAAGAAAATATTCATAGCCAATTCTGCTTTCCCTTCATGGCAAAGATGGGTAACAAGCGACATACAAGACCTTCTGGTGATATCTATGCCATGCACATTCAGAACATCATATATGTCAAGAGCAATGTCTACTTTTCCAGCCCGGCAGAAGGCAATAATCATAATACAGTAAGGAGCATTATCAAGACATTTTAGCTCCAGTTCCTTCTCGACCAAGATACGCACTCCTTCACAAGAACCCAGCTCAAAATGCGTTTGTACCAATGGAGCTATCCCACTGATCGACTTTGGAATAGATTCCATCCAAAGAGTGAGGGCCTGCCAAGGTTGCTTCTTCTTACTCAATGCTAGCATCAGCATGTTGTAAATTGACCTGCTGGGAGTGATTCCATTAGCTTTCATTTTTTTAAACAAATAAATAGCATCATTTTCCCTTTCAGCCCTGCAAAGCCCATGTATGATTGTCCCATAAGTTATGACATCAGGGGAGTAGCCACTAAGCTGCATTTCTTTTCTGATAAAATTGACAGCTCCTTTGATGTCACCGCTCTTGCACAAACAGCTGATTAATATATTGTAGGTAACCAAATCTGGTGTGGCACCACTATTTGCAAGTTCCTTGAGAAGCTTGTAGGCTTCAACTATACAACCAGATTCACACAAGTGCTGCACATGAGCTCGTAATCTCTCAATGTCCTTAATAGGATCAGTGCCTTGTGAAAGCCGAAGATACAAACAAGGATTTCTCCCCATCTCCAGCTTGTAAAACAATAACCGAGCAGAGTCAATAAAACCTGCTTTGCATAGACCATCAATTAAAGCATTAAATGTCATGACAGTTGGAAGGCAACCAAGTTTCTCCATTTCCTCAAATATTTCTCTAGCCTCCTTGATCATTCCTTGTTTGCACAACCCCGAAATCATAATGGTGTACGTAGCTGAGTCAGGAAAATTCCCTTGCTCAGAAATTTCAAGCTTGAGAGATTTTGCGTCATCTAAAAGGCCCATGTCACAGGCACCCTTGATCAGTGTATTATAACAAAAAGTATCAGGAACAAAACCTTTGCTCGTCATCTCATTCAGGATGCTGAAAGCTTCGTTGATCCTTCTTGCTTTTGAATGGCCCTTAATCATTATAGTGTACATGACAAAATCAGGAACAATATTTTTTCCCAACATTTCTTCGTAGTACTTACAGGCTTCTTCAAATCTGCCAACAGAAAACAAGCCATCTATCAAACAACTATAATCAACTAAGCCCAGCTCAAAACCTTCATCACTAATTATTGCAAGTGCTTCGTCAACTCTACCTGACTTACAAAATCCATGGACCAACATGTTGCGACTAACAGCATCATGTACACACCCCATCTCCTTCATATGCAAGAAAAGCTCATAAGCATCACTTAGGCAATTAGCCTTGCAATGGCTTGAGATCAGAATTGTGTAAATCATCCTATTTGGTGCAATACCTTTCTGAGCCATTTCGGCTAAAAGCCGTAAAGCATCACTTTTCTTTCCAGCTTTGAAGAGTCCATGTATCAGAAGGCCATAAGTCGATCTGTTTGGCCATTCCTTCAACTTCAGCATCTGGCTGTAGACCGCCATTGCCAGCTCAATGAACTTTTGATCAACAAGTATACGGATGACAGTATTGTACGTGAAAGTGTTTGGTCGGCAATTGAACTCTCCCATTTGACCAAAGCTCTCCAGGGCCTTTTCTGCATCGCCACAGGCTGAATACGCTGATATCAACACGTCAAATCCCTGCGCTGCTATTTTCTCGTTGGACTCATGAAGTTGTTGGAGCAAATTCCAAGCAACATTGAAATGACCAAGGCTTTCACTGAGCGACTTGATCATTAAATTGCACGACACCCAGCTGCGAAGCCGCTTTCTCCGCATCGCCCACACGTAGAATCGAAAGCCTAGCTCAAAAGTAGGCGACTCTGAAATGACACTATCAACGACAGAGCGGGAAAGGAATGGGACAAGGTCTTCGAGGGATGATTCGACGGAGGTGGAGGTGGTAAGGATGGACTGGACTTCGTTCACCACGGCCACATTCATGCTGACAGCTGATTCAGAGGAGGAACACAACCCCACAAAGCTGGAACAGACTGGCGAAACGCGCCTCGTCCGGCATAGAAGAAGACTCATCCTCGAAGTAAACAATGTCTTGAAGGCTTGGCATGCTATCCAATCATGGCAGCAAAAATCATCACCATCGTGCAATAACTCAACCAAACGCACAACAACCTAGTTAAAGGTTAATATTGGTCGGACCCAAATCAGCAATAGCTCTGCCCATTAAAAAAGTTCATGCTCACAACTAGTAATCTGCAAAGAAATAACTAAATAGAAAAATAAATCAACTGAAATTGAAGAGGAAATATACTAGATAAAGAGAAGAACACAACTTTGCCCTCAGAAGTTGCAAGAAGACACAATAATGCAATCTAACAAGCATCAAGCATATTCCCAAAAAAGCACGATCCAACCAAATTTCACACATAGCCACCATCAAATCAGCTCAAAAAAAAAAAGAAAAAAGCTCCAGCATTATCCTTTAGCCTTTTATTGACCTCTACAAATTTTCAGCACCTTTGTCTCAATCTTCCTGCACGACAAGCCGAAATGCCATCGAAAAATTGCCTCATCAGAACCTCTGACCACGACTTGCAATGTCCAGATAAGTCGGCTGGTGGAGGACACGAAGGGCAGTCGTCGGCAGCAGTGTGGAGAGAGAGGAGGGGTGGAGTCGATGGGCTATCGGCAGTGGACAACAAGAAGGGAGGAGGAGATGGGGTGAGGCCGTGCAGGTGGGGGGAAGAGACTAGTCGCCACTAGTCTCGGTAGAGGGAGGAGGGCTAAGTAGGGAGGTGATGATCCAGGTGAGTAGCGGTCAAGTTAGGAGGGACGACGGCGGAATGGTGGTGGGTCGACGGCGGTACGGTGGTGGGTCGCGACGGGTAGTAGGTTTTCCTTTCCTTTCACAAACTCTTCTTACGGACAACAACGGACCTACGGACACTATTTTAGTGTCATGAATTGTCCAATACCACACGTACAGTCAATATTGATAACACTAAACGGACACGACCACGGACACGGCACGGCGCCTATCAATTTTCGCACCCTGACTACCCTAGGTCGGCGTCGGCCGCCACCATGTTTATTAAATTTTTTTATTTTAAATTAAAATTTGGCCAGAGGTATTTACGACAATTCATAATTTTTTCTCTTTTTTTAAATCACGCATTATTTTTCTACTGACCAGTATTATGAAAAATCCATTCCCTATTTAACTATGATACTTGATTTTTTGCGTGCACTTTCTTGTTTTCTTTGTATTTAATTATTGTTTTAATAATTTTCCCCTATTATTTTTTAATGATTTTCCCCTGTTAAGATAAGGTATTTTTTACATGGCGTGGTTTAGGCTGTAATATTTCTTGTTATGCATTTTTTTTTACCACAATTCTAGCCATAATCAAATATAATTGATTTATATCTATTAATGTTTATAGTTCAATTAACTTCAAACAATTTTAAGCATTTGATTTCAAAAATTGATAATTTAGTAAATATTTCATATGTTCACCAATCATGATTTGTAAAGGACTAATCTCACATTGCATGGGTTTATAACTAGTTTTTATTTATGCGGGCAAAGCCAGATGATAGTTTTAGAGCGTTTGATGTCAATTTTATATCAATGCGTAATAGAACGCAAACAAATTATAGCAACTAGAAAAGTAGGATGCCACTTCCACGAAGTCTACTCAGTATCAATAAGTAACTAATTATAATCTAGAGCTAAAAACAAAATATTTAGAGAAAGCAAAGAAAAGAGAAATAGTGATTATAAAAATATCTAATAGTTAGTTCTAACTTTAAATTTAAAAAATTGACATCTTAGGATAAATTTACTCCGCTTATCTTTTGACTCTCATGCAAATTCTATTAGTTATTTCCAATAACTATCTCTCGGTCAACGATCCAAGAAATTTGAAATTTCGGGGAGATCTAGTATAGGGACATAACCTAAGGTGTAGGTAAAATTTCAGGAAATTTACAACCATTTGACTAGTTTTAAAATTCCACAACTCGAGCTAAAGAATTAGGGAATAATTCTTTATTTCGTTCTAGAGAATACTGAAACTTAACATTGTTTAATTGAATTTATTTCAACCTTTTATTCAATCGGAGTGTTTAAATTATCATGTTCTTAATGCTAAGAATAGATTGATCACTTTTTTCTTTAATCATGGGGTTTAATTAGATTTCAGGAGAAATTATTTAGATTAATCATAGATAATTTATCTTACGACGAGTCTTTTGACTTGTTTGTCATTGTACGAAAAATCTTAGTACTGATTAATCATGTACCACTGTGAGGTAAAAAATTAAGGCAAAATAATAGAAGCATGAAGGAGCGGGAGCCACCGTGCCATATAATTATCCTAGATCGACAATCCGAGGGAATAGAAGAAAACTTAAAATCTCTTTTTGTTTGTGTGTTGTTCTTAGTTTTATTTTCTATAATTAACTTAAGTAAATTCATCTCTTTGTGGGGCAATACTTGAAATTTATTATTATATTACTTACTTCAACCGTGTATATTTGCATGTTATTGAATTTATCGAACAGTACCTTTAGTGAAAGTCTCATACATAGGGTTTTGCCAAACAGACTTAACCGAATAATTTTTTGAATGGGCCAAACAGAGTCTAAATGAGCTCAAATTTGGACCACTGGGCCCTAAAACTCTAAGTGGTTGTTATAAAAATTACCAATTGTTGGACTATGGGCCAACATGGTAAATAAGGCCCACTAAGGTTGGGCTAATGCGCTGGGAATAGTATTCAAATGGGATTTGGTAAGTGGGTAGCACTAGCAATCACTGTGGGCTTAAATCTAATAGGATTTGAGGCCCAAATTTCAAGTAATTGGGCCTAAGTGGATTTGGAAATGAGAGGTATTTGCCAACGGAGTAAAATTTAGCATCACAGTATACGCTCCAAAACATTAGGGGTTTTGTTAATGCCCTTTACGTGGTCATCTTAGAGTGAAAATTTTATATAAACAATCCCACATGCATATCAACAAGCATGCATAAAGTGGACATCATCAACAACCTGCGTTAAGGTGTAAAACTTGGGGAAATGTGCGGCTAGATCACAGGAACCTTGAAAGCTACCTTATTTTACAAAGTTTGGCACCGCTATTGCATCATACAAGCCATATTAGATGAAGAGACATCAACGTTTTATATCTTGACCCATGAAGAGAACAAAGTAAACATCAAGCAAATATTACGTTATAAAACATGAATTATTAATTTTCTACTAGATCTGTGCCAAACAGTAACCTCCGAGCATTAAAAAATATGTAACAATTAATTTGCACATCAAATAATTATGAAATTACCACTTATTTACTCCTAACTCAATCATATACAAGGAAAAATCATATAAAAATACAAAACATGCAGTAACCTAGGAATAATACACAACTATTGTAAAACCCGTGACTCGAGTGAGGGTTTTATTACAGCGAACCAGTCAGTTCAACCGTCGGTTCGAGTCGAGTCAGTTTATAAACCACACGCTGAGTCAAGACCAACGTGAGTTATGAGCGATGAGTCATGTATACCTGAATATATGATGATAACGTCAATGAGATGTGAGATGAGTTATCACAATATATGAAAGTATGCAATAATTTTTCTTTTTATCGATTTGGTCATAAAAATAGTTTTAAGCCGATTAACGCATTAGGACACGTTATTGGGTAGTTAGGGTGGGTTATTAGTTATAGAGCATGTCATTTGGATGTTGTAGTGTTTATTTTCTTTTACGGGATTTTCCCAATTTTTTGAGATTTTTTTAGGATTTATTACGAGCTAGTTATTATTTTGACTCGAATAGGAATCGACTCAATATTTATTTATGAAATTGCCACTGAGGTATATCACCTCCTTCCCCGACACTTTTTCTCACCCAAACCCTTGCTACCATTGTTTGCTTGTGGCCATGGCCATCACCGACGCCGCCCTACCGCCGATCGACGCCTCCCAACCGCGCCGTGCAGTCACAGTGCCACCCCAACAACCATGGCCACCAACTCACCGCCATGATGCCAGAATCGCCCCATGAACCGTGATGTTCCCAGAGTCGATTCACCGTCGTCCGAGCCACGCCACAGCCGCAATGAAGGTAATAAAATAGAAATTGCCTCCAAAAGATTTACCATGGTCTGACCCCCAAACATTCGTATGAACCAACTCCAACCTTTTGGACTTCATCTCTCACCCATCTTTTGTGAATCTGACTCGTTTCAATTTACCTAAAATACATTCTTCACAAAAACCAAAGTTAGAATCAATTATACTTGTCAAAACCTTCTTGGAGTGTAAGAGCCTCATCCCACTCTCACTCAAGTGACCAAGCCTTCTATGTCTTAAAGTTGTTATGTCATTCTTCTCAGCGGCCAAAGAAACAAATGGATCTACCTTGGTAGATAATGGGTAAAGTGTGCCTGCCGTCATCCCTTGATCACCACCAATGCTCCTTTACTGATCTTCCACTAATTGTTTTCGAATGTGACCCTATAGCCCTCTTGGTCCAGCTTGTTAACAGATATAAGATTCTTCTTCAATTCAGGTATATACCTGACCTCCTTGAGACTAAGTTACCTTCATCATGCATTTTCAAATGAATTACTCCCTTACCTTCAATTTTGCACTTCTGTCCATTGCCAATTGTTGCATACCCAAATTCACTCTTGACAAAATTACAAAACCATACTTTGTGAGAAGTACAATGAAATGAAGCACCTGAATCAATATATCATGTATCTAATTTGTAATCATCATGAATAAATAAACTAAGTTTCCCTTCATGACAATCTGCAACATCAGCTACATTCTTGACTTGCTCGGGGCAAACCTTCTTTACATGTCCTTCCTTATCACAAATCCAACAAGTAGGAATACCCTTGAATTTTCCTTTGGATTTAGAGCATCATAAGTTGTTAAGACATCTACTTTAACCTCTTCCTCTTTCTTTACTTTTGCTTTTGTCCACGAACAAAGCTGTGCCCGAGATAGACGGTGTGCTATATACCATATTCCTCTTCATCATCTCTTGATTCAAGATTAGACTTAGCACTTCATCAAACTTAAGTTGTTCTTTTGATGCATTACTTATAGATATAATTACCGTATCCCACCTCTTTGACAAAGAACACATGAACATTAAAGATTTAATATCTTCATTAAATGGCATCTCCGTAAATTCAAGTTATGCCCAAATTTTATTGAAATCGTTCAAATGATTAGCAATAGATTTACTTTGGGCATCTTTAAATAGACAAACTTCCTCAATAAAAATAACCTGTTAGAGGTTGATGAATTCTTATAAATACTAGCTAATGCCTCCATTGACCCTTTGACGTTTGTCTGTTTGGAGACAACACAGTCAGACGATATCTAAGGCTCGCATATCCAACAAGGCCCACTCCTCGATTGACATTGCTTCTAAGTTGATACCTACAAGCGGTTGATGTAGTTGTTTTTTGTAAAACCCCATTTTTGGGTTAGGGTTTTAGCCGATTTAAGTTTTCCCTATTTGGGTCAGTATCGAGTTGGTTTGAGCGAGATCAAGCCAAAATAGTTTCAGATTATGAGTATGGGCCTAAATGGCCGTATGAATATGTTATGGAGGCTGAGTATGCCCGACATGTAAATTATAAGATTACGAGTTATCAGTGTATACTAAGGTATACGGATTTGTTTGTATGTATTAGACAGGATTTTAGGCCTAGATTTAGGCCGTTGCGGCGTTTAGTATCCGTTTGGGATTTTATGGGTACATCATTTGCATGCATTATAGGAA